>CACSLK010032856.1:4679-15851 GCA_902706635.1 Striga hermonthica | reverse complement strand
CAAATAACGGTGTCGTGTTCGAAAACAAGTCTTTCCGGAGACGTTGATTATTTTTTCCCTTTTGTCCATATTCCCTCGTATTTTCCCTGACTTCTTTAAATGTGTACGATTTCGCATCAAAACGCGATGGGGCACGAAATATATGTTATCCACATCAAATAATGATGTCGTGTTCGAAAACAAGTCTTTCTGGAGACGTTGATTATTTTTTTCCCTTTTATCCTTATTTACTCGTATTTTCCTTGGCTTCTTTAAATGTATACAATTTTTATTCAAAACGCGATGGGGCACGAAATATATGTTATCCACATCAAATAATGGTTTCGTGTTCGAAAACAAGTCTTTCCGGAGACATTGATTATTTTTTCCCTTTTGCCCCTATTTACTCGTATTTTCCTTGACTTCTTTAAATGTTAACGATTTTACTTCAAAAAGCGATGAGGCACGAATATATGTTATCCACATCAAATAATGGTGTCGTGTTCGGACACAAGTATTTCCAGAGACGTTTATTATTTTTTTCCTTTTTCCTTATTTACTTGTATTTACCTTGACTTCTATAAATGTATACGATATTTGCTTCAAAATGCGATGGGGCACGAAATATATGTTATCCACATCAAATAATGGTGTCGTGTTCGAAAACAAGACTTTCCGGAGAGGTTGATTATTTTTTCCCTTTTATCTCTAGTTACTCGTATTTTTCTTGATTTCTTTAAACGTATACGATTTTTCTTCAAAATGCAATGGGGCACGAAATATATGTTATTCACATCAAATAATGGTGTCGTGTTCGAGAACATGTCTTTCCGGAGACGTTGATTATTTTTTCCCTTTTGTCCCTATTTACTCGTATTTTCCTTGACTTCTTTAAATGTATACGATTTTGCTTCAAAACGCGATGGGGCACGAAATATATGTTATCCACATCAAATGACGATGTCGTGTTCGAACACAAGTTTTTCCGGAGACGTTGAATATTTTTTCCCTTTTGTCTCTATTTACTCGTATTTTCCTTGACTTCTTTAGATGTATACGATTTATCTTGAAAACGCGATGGGGCACGAAATATATGTTATCCACATCAGATAATGGTTTCGTGTTCGAAAACAAGCCTTTTCGGAGATGTTGCTTATTTTTTTCCATTTTGCCCCTATTTACTCTTATTTTCCTTGACTTTTTTAAATGTATATGATTTTATCAAAACGCGATGGTGCACGAAATATATGTTATCCACATCAAATAATGGTGTCGTGTTCGAAAATGAGTCTTTCCAGAGACGTTGATTATTTTTCCCTTTTTCCCCAATTTACTCGTATTTTCCTTGACTTCTTTAAACGTATACAATTTTCCTTCAAAATGCGATGGGGCACGAAATATATGTTATCTACATCAAATAATGGTGTCGTGTTCGAAAACAAGTCTTCTGGAGACGTTGATTATTTTTTCCGTTTTGTCCATATTTACTCGTATTTTCTTTGACTTCTTTAAATGTATATTATTTTGCTTCAAAACGTGATGGGGCACGAAATATATGTTATCCACATCAAATAATGGTATCGTGTTCGGACACAAGTATTTCCGGAGACGTTGATTATTTTTTTCCCTTTTGTCCTTATTTACTCGTATTTTCCTTGACTTCTTTAAATGTATATGATTTTATCAAAACGCGATGGTGCACGAAATATATGTTATCCACATCAAATAATGGTGTCGTGTTCGAAAACGAGTCTTTCCAGAGATGTTGATTATTTTTTCCTTTTTTTCCCCTATTTACTCGTATTTTCCTTGACTTCTTTAAACGTATACAATTTTCCTTCAAAATGCGATGGGGCACGAAATATATGTTATCTACATCAAATAATGGTGTCGTGTTCGAAAACAAGTCTTCTGGAGACGTTGATTATTTTTTCCCTTTTGTCCATATTTACTCGTATTTTCTTTGACTTCTTTAAATGTATATGATTTTGCTTCAAAACGTGATGGGGCACGAAATATATGTTATCCACATCAAATAGTGGTATCGTGTTCGGACACAAGTATTTCTGGAGACGTTGATTATTTTTTCCCTTTTGTCTTATTTACTCGTATTTTCCTTGACTTCTTTAAATGTATATGATTTTATCAAAACGCGATGGTGCACGAAATATATGTTATCCACATCAAATAATGGTGTCGTGTTCGAAAACGAGTCTTTCTGAAGACGTTGATTATTTTTTTCCTTTTTCCCCTATTTACTCGTATTTTCCTTGACTTCTTTAAATGTATACGATATTTGCTTCAAAACGCGATGATGACACGAAATATATGTTATCCACATCAAATAATGATGTCGTGTTCGGACACAAGTATTTCCAGAGAGGTTGATTATTTTTTCCCTTTTGTCCTTATTTACTCGTATTTTCCTTGACTTCTTTAAATGTATACGATTTTGCTTCAAAATGCGATGGGGCACGAAATATATGTTATCCACATCAAATAATGGTGGCGTGTTCGAGAACAAGTCTTTATGGAGACGTTGATTATTTTTTTCCCTTTTGTCCCTATTTACTCGTATTTTCCTTGACTTCTTTAAATGTATATGATTTTATCAAAACGCGAAGGTGCACGAAATATATGTTATCCACATCAAATAATGGTGTCGTGTTCGAAAACGAGTCTTTCCAGAGACGTTGATTATTTTTTCCCTTTTTCCCCTATTTACTCGTATTTTCCTTGACTTCTTTAAACGTATACAATTTTCTTTCAAAATGCGATGGGGCACGAAATATATGTTATCTACATCAAATAATGGTGTCGTGTTCAAAAACAAGTCTTCTGGAGACGTTGATTATTTTTTTCCCTTTTGTCCATATTTACTCGTATTTTCTTTGACTTCTTTAAATTTATATGATTTTGCTTCAAAACGTGATGGGGCACGAAATATATGTTATCCACATCAAATAATGGTATCGTGTTCGGACACAAGTATTTCCGGAGACGTTGATTATTTTTTCCCTTTTGTCCTTATTTACTCGTATTTTCCTTGACTTCTTTAAATGTATATGATTTTATCAAAACGCGATGGTGCACGAAATATATGTTATCCACATCAAATAATGGTGTCGTGTTCGAAAACGAGTCTTTCCGGAGACGTTGATTATTTTTTCCCTTTTTCCCCTATTTACTCGTCTTTTCCTTGACTTCTTTAAATGTATACGATATTTGCTTCAAAACGCGATGATGGCACGAAATATATGTTATCCACATCAAATAATGGTGTCGTCTTCGGACACAAGTATTTCCAGAGAGGTTGATTATTTTTTCCCTTTTGTCCTTATTTACTCGTATTTTCCTTGACTTCTTTAAATGTCTACGATTTTGCTTCAAAATGCGATGGGGCACGAAATATATGTTATCCACATCAAATAATGGTGTCGTGTTCGAGAACAAGTCTTTATGGAGACGTTGATTATTTTTTCCCTTTTGTCCCTATTTACTCGTATTTTCCTTGACTTCTTTAAATGTATATGATTTTATCAAAACGCGATGGTGCACGAAATATATGTTATCCACATCAAATGATGGTGTCGTGTTCGAAAACTAGTCATTTCGGAGACGTTGATTATTTTTTTCCCTTTTTCCCCTATTTACTCGTATTTTCCTTGACTTCTTTAAACGTATACAATTTTCCTTCAAAATGCGATGGGGCACGAAATATATGTTATCTACATGAAATAATAGTGTCGTGTTCGAAAACAAGTCTTCTGGAGACGTTGATTATTTTTTCCCTTTTGTCCATATTTACTCGTATTTTCCTTGACTTCTTTAAATGTATATGATTTTGCTTCAAAACGTGATAGGGCACGAAATATATGTTATCCACATCAAATAATGGTGTCGTGTTCGGACACAAGTATTTCCGGAGACGTTGATTATTTTTTCCCTTTTGTCCTTATTTACTCGTATTTTCCTTGACTTCTTTAAATGTATTGCTTCAAAACGCGATGGTGCACGAAATATATGTTATCCACATCAAATAATGGTGACGTGTTCGAAAATAAGTCTTTCCGAAGACGTTGATTATTTTTTCCCTTTCATCCATATTCACTCGTATTTTCCCTGACTTCTTTAAACGTATACGATTTTGCATCAAAACGCGATGGGGCACGAAATATATGTTATCCACATCAAATAATGATGTCGTGTTCGAAAACAAGTCTTTCTGGAGACGTTGATTATTTTTTCCCTTTTATCCCTATTTACTCGTATTTTCCTTGGCTTCTTTAAATGTATACGATTTTGATTCAAAACGCGATGGGGCACGAAATATATGTTATCCACATCAAATAATGGTTTCGTGTTCGAAAACAAGTCTTTCCGGAGACGTTGATTATTATTTCCCTTTTGTCCCTATTTACTCGTATTTTCCTTGACTTCTTTAAATGTATACGATTTTGCTTCAAAATGCGATGGGACACGAAATATATGTTATCCACATCAAATAATGATGCCGTGTTCGAACACAAGTCTTTCCGGAGACGTTGAATATTTTTTCCCTTTTGTCTCTATTTACTCGTATTGTCCTTGACTTCTTTAGATGTATACGATTTATCTTGAAAACGCGATGGGGCACGAAATATATGTTATCCACATCAAATAATGGTGTCGTGTTCGAAAACAAGTCTTTTCGGAGATGTTGCTTATTTTTTTCCATTTTGCCCCTATTTACTAGTATTTTCCTTGACTTTTTTAAATGTATATGATTTTATCAAAACGCGATGGTGCACGAAATATATGTTATCCACATCAAATAATGGTGTCGTGTTCGAAAACGAGTCTTTCCGGAGACGTTGATTATTTTTTCCATTTTTCCCCTATTTACTCGTATTTTCCTTGACTACTTTAAACGTATACAATTTTCCTTCAAAATGCGATGGGGCACGAAATATATGTTATCTACATCAAATAATGGTGTCGTGTTCGAAAACAAGTCTTCTGGAGACGTTGATTATTTTTTCCCTTTTGTCCAATTTACTCGTATTTTCCTTGACTTCTTTAAATGTAGATGATTTTGCTTCAAAACGTGATGGGGCACGAAATATATGTTATCCACATCTAATAATGGGGTCGTGTTCGGACACAAGTATTTCCGGAGACGTTGATTATTTTTTCCCCTTTGTCCTTATTTACTCGTATTTTCCTTGACTTCTTTAAATGTATACGATATTTGCTTCAAAAAACGATGGGGCACGAAATATATGTTATCCACATCAAATAATGTGCTGTGTTCAAAAAAAAGTCTTTCCGGAGAGGTTGATTATTTTTTCCCTTTTATCTCTATTTACTCGTATTTTCCTTGACTTCTTTAAACCTATACGATTTTGCTTCAAAATGCGATGGGGCACGAAATATATGTTATCCACATCAAATAATGGTGTCGTGCTCGAAAACAAGTCTTTTCGGAGACGTTGATTATTTTTTTCCATTTTGCACCTATTTACTTGTATTTTCCTTGACTTTTTTAAATGTATATGATTTTGTCAAAACGCGATGGTGCACGAAATATATGTTATCCACATCAAATAATGGTGACGTGTTCGAAAACAAGTCTTTCCGAAGACGTTGAATATTTTTTTTCCTTTTGCCCCTATTTTCACGTATTTTTCTTGACTTCTTTAAACGTATACAATTTTTCTTCAAAATGCGATGGGGCACGAAATATATGTTATCCACATCAAATAATGGTGTCGTGTTCGAGAACAAGTCTTTCCGGAGACGTTGATTATTTTTTCCCTTTTGTCCCTATTTACTCGTATTTTCCTTGACTTCTTTAAATGTATACGATTTTGCTTCAAAACGCGATGGGGCACGAAATATATGTTATCCACATCAAATAATGATGCCGTGTTCGAACACAAGTCTTTCCGGAGACGTTGAATATTTTTTCCCTTTTGTCTCTATTTACTCGTATTTTCCTTGACTTCTTTAGATGTATACGATTTATCTTGAAAACGCAATGGGGCACGAAATATATGTTATCCACATCAGATAATGGTGTCGTGCTCGAAAACAAGTCTTTTCGGAGATGTTGCTTATTTTTTTCCATTTTGCCCCTATTTACTCGTATTTTCCTTGACTTTTTTAAATGTATATGATTTTATCAAAACGCGATGGTGCACGAAATATATGTTATCCACATGAAATAATGGTTTCGTGTTCAAAAACGAGTCTTTCCGGAGACGTTGATTATTTTTTCCCTTTTTTCCCTATTTACTCGTATTTTCCTTGACTTCTTTAAACGTATACAATTTTCCTTCAAAATGCGATGGGGCACGAAATATATGTTATCTACATCAAATAATGGTGTCGTGTTCGAAAACAAGTCTTCTGGAGACGTTGATTATTTTTTCCCTTTTGTCCATATTTACTCGTATTTTCCTTGACTTCTTTAAATGTATATGATTTTGCTTCAAAACGTGATGGGGCACGAAATATATGTTATCCACATCAAATAATGGTGTCGTGTTCGGACACAAGTATTTCTGGAGACGTTGATTATTTTTTCCCTTTTGTCCTTATTTACTCGTATTTTCCTTGACTTCTTTAAGTGTATACGATATTTGCTTCAAAACGCGATGGGGCACGAAATATATGTTATCCACATCAAATAATGGTGTCGTGTTCGAATACTAGTCTTTTCGGAGATGTTGATTATTTTTTCCCTTTTGTCTATATTTACTCGTATTTTCCTTGACTTTTTTAAATGAATACGATTTTGCTTGAAAACGCGATTGGGAATGAAATATATGTTATTCACATAAGATAATGGTGTCGTGCTCGAAAACAAGTCTTTTCGGAGACGTCGATTATTTTTTTTCCATTTTGCCCTTATTTACTCGTATTTTCCTTGACTTTTTTAAATGTATATGATTTTGTCAAAACGCGATGGTGCACGAAATATATGTTATCCACATCAAATAATGGTGACGTGTTCAAAAACAAGTCTTTCCGAAGACGTTGAATATTTTTTTTCCTTTTGCCCCTATTTTCTCGTATTTTTCTTGACTTCTTTAAACGTATACAATTTTTCTTCAAAATGCGATGGGGCACGAAATATATGTTATCCACATCAAATAATGGTGTCGTGTTCGAAAACAAGTCTTTCTGGAGACGTTGATTATTTTTTCCCTTTTGTCCATATTCACTCGTATTTTCCCTGACTTCTTTAAACGTGTACGATTTTGCATCAAAACGCGATGGGGCACAAAATATATGTTATCCACATCAAATAATGATGTCGTGTTCGAAAACATGTCTTTCTCGAGACGTTGATTATTTTTTTCCCTTTTATCCCTATTTACTCGTATTTTCCTTGGCTTCTTTAAATGTATACGATTTTTATTCAAAACGCGATGGGGCACGAAATATATGTTATCCACATCAAATAATGGTTTCGTGTTCGAAAACAAGTCTTTCCAGAGACGTTGATTATTTTTTTCCCTTTTGCCCCTATTTACTCGTATTTTCCTTGACTTCTTTAAATGTCAACGATTTTACTTCAAAAAGCGATGAGGCACGAAATATATGTTATCCACATCAAATAACGGTGTCGTGTTCGGACACAAGTATTTCCAGAGACGTTGATTATTTTTTTCCTTTTTCCTTATTTACTAGTATTTTCCTTGACTTCTTTAAATGTATACGATATTTGCTTCAAAATGCGATGGGGCACGAAATATATGTTATCCACATCAAATAATGGTGCCGTGTTCGAAAACAAGACTTTCCGGAGAGGTTTATTATTTTTTCCCTTTTATCTCTATTTACTCGTATTTTTCTTGACTTCTTTAAACGTATACGATTTTTCTTCAAAATGCGATGGGGCACGAAATATATGTTATTCACATCAAATAATGGTGGCGTGTTCGAGAACAAGTCTTTCCGGAGACGTTGATTATTTTTTCCCTTTTGTCCCTATTTACTCGTATTTTCCTTGACTTCTTTAAATGTATACGATTTTGCTTCAAAACGCGATGGGGCACGAAATATATGTTATCCACATCAAATAACGATGTCGTGTTCGAACACAAGTCTTTCCGGAGACGTTGAATATTTTTTCCCTTTTGTCTCTATTTACTCGTATTTTCCTTGACTTCTTTAGATGTATACGATTTATCTTGAAAACGCGATGGGGCACGAAATATATGTTATCCACATCAGATAGTGGTGTCGTGTTCGAAAACAAGTCTTTTCGGAGATGTTGCTTATTTTTTTCCATTTTGCCCCTATTTACTCGTGTTTTCCTTGACTTTTTTTAAATGTACATGATTTTATCAAAACGCGATGGTGCACGAAATATATGTTATCCACATCAAATAATGGTGTCGTGTTCGAGAACGAGTCTTTCCAGAGACGTTGATTATTTTTTCCCTTTTTCCCCTATTTACTCGTATTTTCCTTGACTTCTTTAAACGTATACAATTTTCCTTCAAAATGCGATGGGGCACGAAATATATGTTGTCTACATCAAATAATGGTGTCGTGTTCGAAAACAAGTCTTCTGGAGACGTTGATTATTTTTTCCCTTTTGTCCATATTTACTTGTATTTTCCTTGACTTCTTTAAATGTATATGATTTTGCTTCAAAACGTGATGGGGCACGAAATATATGTTATCCACATCAAATAATGGTGTCGTGTTCGGACACAAGTATTTCTGGAGACGTTGATTATTTTTTCCCTTTTGTCCTTATTTACTCGTATTTTCCTTGACTTCTTTAAATGTATACGATATTTTCTTCAAAACGCGATGGGGCACGAAATATATGTTATCCACATCAAATAATGGTGTCGTGTTCGAAAACGAGTCTTTCCGGAGACGATTATTTTTTCCCTTTTTCCCCTATTTACTCGTATTTTCCTTGACTTCTTTCAACGTATACAATTTTCCTTCAAAATGCGATGGGGCACGAAATATATGTTATCTACATCAAATAATGGTGTAACGCCCCGGACAAATATTATATTAGTAGCTCGACTTATTTATCGGTATTAGTATTATTTTAATTATGCGGAGAATTATTAATATTAATTGCATAATTTATTTATTACTAAGCCCAAGTAGTATTTTAAAATCGAGCCTAGTAGCGATTATTTATCCAAGCCCAAGTTGTTAAAATCGAGCCCAATTTAAGCCCGTTTTTATAAGCCCAAGAGCAAGCCCAATTAGTGCAAAAAAACCCTAAGCTACCCACCCCCCTATAAATATTGGTCCCCTTGTCCCCCAACATCACAACAAAAAGAGCAAAACCCTAGCCACCATTTACATCTTCTTCAACCTCTCAAGCTCTCATCTTCTCCCAAATTTCCGAGCAGCTCCTGGCCGTTCCTCAGCTCATTTTCCGACCGGCGACCCACAACCACGAACTCACCTCCGGCGAGCTTGTCACCACCATCCAAGCTCAGCCCCAAACCCGCAGCTCTCGGCCAGGACCCCCCCAGCAGCTCAGCCGCGACCCGCTCATCCCGCCACTCACGTGAGCTCCTTTCCGCCGGCGAAACTCGACCCTCAGCTCAAGCTAGCGCCGCGACGAGCCTTCACGCGACCCGCGACTGAGCAGTCCCGCCGGCAAGCTCTCAAATCCGACCAAAACCCGCAGCTCCGCCGCGTACCATCATCTCCGGCGAACTGACAGCAAGCTCGCGACCATTCTCGGCGAGCTCCCCACGGCAAGAACAGACCCAGCAGCTCGAAACCCGACCAATTTCCGAGCTCTCTCACGCGACCCAAACTCCGACCCGCGACAGAACAGCCCCGCGACTGAGCAGTCCATTTCCGGCGAAGCTCGTCCCTGCCGCACCACCGTCCTCTCCCAGCTCCTCCACGGCGCCGACCACGAGCCCAGCACAGCCCGACCCAGCTGCTGCAACCCTCAGTCCAGATCTGACCCACTTTTGTTTCTTTGACCCGGTCAACAGCCCAAATCCGGTCCAAACAGCTCCTAGTTGGACCGGTCCGACCCGACCGGCTTCTTGCTCCGTTTTTCTTCCATTTTTTAGTCCGATCCGCTCGTTTTCGATCTCGTGAGGTATAATATCTAAAGACTTGAATGATATGGGATAAATTGATGATAAAAACAAGATAAAAATTAATTGAGATGTTGATTTGAGTTGGACCGGTACACCCGAGCTTAAAGCGGATAAATTGATATTTTCGATAGACGCGTTAAAAATGTCGAAAAAATATGATAAAATTCGTATAGCTTACTTGAGGCTTAGGTTTTAATTTCGTAATTTTTGGTGCTCGATTAGTATGTTAACTGGATTTTTGAATATGTAGCTAAAATGCCCGGTTTTTGATAAATATGAAAAGACCTCGGAATTCGATGAAACTTTCACGAAAAATCCTATAAATGATGAATATGTCGTGGTTTAAATTTCGTGATTTTTAGAGGTTGTTTGATATGCCTATAAATTCGAGACCTTAGCTGCTTTGGTGAAAACCCTAGAATTTTTCCGGTTGAGATTTAGCTAAAATCACCAGAAATCACGATGAACTTAAAGTTTTGACTTGAACCGGGATAGATAGCCGGTTGAGTAGAGAACCCTAGTTTGGCCTTTATCAGTCCAGATGAACTCTAGATCCGAGTAGAAAAGTACTGCGTCGGTGGATGTCGTGTCCGTGCGTATGTACCCGGACCAGAGTTAAACCGAGTTGCACCTAGTCAGACGAGCAACCGGCCAGCTCAGACTGAGCCACCGGTCCAGTTCAGTCGAATCGGTCCGGATAGTCTGAACGATTCGAGAATAGCAGTTTGGAATATCGGTTTGAGCGTGAACCGAGTTTCAGTATTTTTCCGAATCCAGTCAGATAAGATCAAACCAGTCAGATGAGTTAGACCAGATAAATCAGATAAGATCAGACCAGTCAGATAAGTTAGACCAGATAAATCAGATAAGATCAGACCAGTCAGATAAGTTAGACCAGATAAATCAGAAAAACAGACCAGACTTAAAAATGTTTCAAAGAACTCTAGAATGCCTCAAAGTCAGCAAATCTTTTCAGAATAGCTCAAAGCAACTAAATCAAGATTAAATGATATTTTAATCGAGCGAGAGAACCGAGTAAGATTTATTAATAATAAGAATCAAGTTTTTATTTGAGCTTAGTACTTAGTACATTTTGCTCGAA
>CACSLK010032849.1:0-10000 GCA_902706635.1 Striga hermonthica | reverse complement strand
GATTGTCGTCATTGCCTCGGCTAGAATGTGGGGAATTCGACCATGGAGCTGGCATCTGTCGCATCCTTGTACCAACTGTTCGGCTGCTTTTCGGATTTTGGGCCAATAATAGCCTGCTCGAAGAGCTTTGCCAGCTAGAGCTCGTGATCCTACATGCGCTCCGCAACATCCCTCGTGGATCTCCTTTAAGACATGATTTCCTTCTTCTTCGGAAACGCATCGCAGGTTGGGTCCGACCATCGACTTCTTATACAAGACTCCTTCGATCTCAAAGTATTTACTCAAATATCGAGCTGCTTTTTCTGCCTCCTGCTCATCTCCTTCTGGTACTCGACCTTGTACCAAACTCGCGAATTGCTCTTGGCTAATCCTGCTTTTCGTCGACCTCCATTATCTCACTTAAGACACTTCCTTCTAAATGCAAGGTGGTGATGCGGTTCCCCATCTTTCCTTCATTTGAACTCGCAATTCTTGCGAGCCAATCGGCTCGCTTGTTCTCCTCTCGAGGGACTTGTGTTAGCTCGAACCTTTCTAAGCCTTGCACCAGACTTTGAATTTCCTCAACATATTTTAGCATCCGATCTTCTTTAATCTCGCAACTTCCCGATACTTGACCGACAACGAGCTGTGAGTCGGAATGAGCCATAATCTCTGTTGCTCCGCCACTGATTGCAAGCTGAATCCCCTTAATTAAGGCCTCATACTCTGCTTCGTTGTTCGAGGCCTTGAACCCCATTCTGATGGCGAAGTCGAGATGCTCGCCTTCGGGGGATATTAGGACGACTCCCAGACCAGACCCCTTAGCCGCCGAGGACCCATCGACATGCATTACCCATTTCTTGTCTTCTTCCTTAGTCCCTTCCTGGATAAAGTCCGCCAGAGCTTGGGCCTTTATAGCTCTTCGCGGTTCGTACTTGATGGAATACTCGCTTAGTTCGACCACCCACTTCACGAGTTGACCTGAAACAGTAGGTCTACCCAAGGACTCTCCGAGTTGGAAATTTGTCCTTACCACTATCACATGATTCAGGAAGTATGGCCTCAATTTTCTAGCTGTGATTACCAATGTTAAGGCGGCCTTCTCGACTTCGGCATATCTCGTCTCCGTACCTTAAAGTACCCGGCTCGTGTAGTAGATTGGCTGCTGGGCACCTCCAGCTTCTCGCAGTAATACCGAACTTAAAGAAAATATTCCCACCGAGATGTAGAGTATTAACTCGTCACCCGGCTCTGGCTTTGTTAACAACGGTAGTTCGCTCAAAAACTCCTTCAACTTCTCGAATTCCATTTGAGCGTCGTCATTCCATTGAAAGGCTTTTTTCTTAAGTAACTTGAAGAATGGGAAACTCCTTTCTGCAGCTCGAGCGATGAACCTGCTTAGACCAGCAATTCGACCTATCAAGACTTGAACTTCCCTGACATTCTTTGGCGGTGTCATGTCGAGTATGGCCTGCACCTTGTCCTTGTTTACTTCGATACCTCTTTCGATCACGACATAGCCCAGGAATCGTCCTGCCCTTACTCCAAAGGCATACTTGCTCGGGTTCAACTTCATCCCAAATGTCCTTAGTGTCTTTAATGTTTCTCTTAAATCCTCTACATGCGATGTCGAAGACCTGCTTTTCACCAAGATGTCGTCCACATATACCTCCATATTACGCCCAATCTGTGACTTGAACATTCGATCCATTAATCTCTGGTACGTCGCCCCTGCATTTTTTAGCCCGAAAGGCATGACGACATAACAATACGTCCCTTTGCTTGTGACGAAACTAACTTTGCTATGATCTTCCGGGGCCAGTGGGATTTGATGATATCCCTGGGATGCGTCCATCATGCTTAGCAATTCGCAACCAGCCGTGGAGTCAACAAGTTGATCGATCCTTGGCAAAGGGTAATGATCCTTGGGACATGCCAAGTTTAAATCGCGAAAGTCGATGCACATGTGCCATTTGTTCAATGCCTTCCTTACCATCACGGTGTTGGATATCCATTCGGGGAATTGGATCTCTTTGATGTGCTTGGATTTTAGTAACTTATCCACCTCGACCTCAATTGCTTTGTCTATCTCAGCTTAGTGATGTATGAGTCGTTGTTTGACGGGTGTTTTGAGGGGATCGTCATTAAGTTTGTGTTCCATGACCTCCGGATCGATCCCCGTTAGCTCCTCGGGAGAGAAAGAAAATACGTCTCTAAACTCCTTCAACAATTCCACCAACTGTTTCCTTAACTCATTTTCCAATTCTCCCCCGACCTTGGTGGTTTGGTCCTCTTTCTCCCCGATCTGGATTTCCATCAACTCTCCATGTGGTTCAAGGTCACATCCCCTCGGCCTCTTTTCGTTTGATGCTGGTTTCTTTCCTTCCCTTACCTCTGTTCATTGGTTTGTCTTTACTGCTATCTGGTAACAGGCTCTGGATAGTTTTTGATCTCCTCGGGCTTCTCCCGCCCGATCTCCGACTGGAAATTTTAACTTCATGTGGTAAGTCGATACTACAGCTTGGAAAGCGTTCAGTGCCGGCCTCCTGAGGATCACATTATAAGCCGACTCGACATCGACCACCACGAATCTTATCATCTTTACTTTTCTCAAGTCGCCTTCTCCTAGGACGACATCGAGTGTGGTTTCTCCTAGGGGTGCGACTTCTGATCCATTGAACCCAAAGAGTGGGTTGCGACTTCTGATCCATTGAACCCAAAGAGTGATGTGTGTAGAGGTGCGAGCTCGATGTCGAGCTCCATCCGCTTGGGGCAATCATAGAAGATCACATTTACCGAACTCCCTGTGTCGACAAAGATTCTTTGTACTTCATAGCCTGATACTTGGGCGGTTATCATCAAGGCGTCACTGTGAGGCCTTTCGACCTCTCCCACATCTGCTGGCCCAAAATTCATCACTGGGCCTCCCTCATCGACTTGTTGCACCTCGACCTTAGCGATTTTCCCTCGAGCATATGCTTTTCTTGCTCGATTTGAGTCTCCATCAGTCGGCCCACCGAATATCATATGAATTACTCCCCTTTTCGGGGGAAGCTCTTTCTCAGGTGATCTCGTCCTTTTACGAGGGCTCTTGCTTCTTTCTCTTTTTCGGCCCGTCCTCTCGCGATCCTTATATATGAACTCTTTTAAGTGGCCCGCTTTTATCAACCTCTCGATCTCGTCCTTGAGGTGTCTGCAATCGTCGGTATTATGCCCATAATCTTTGTGGAATCGACAGTATAGGTTGCTCTTAGGTTTTGTCGGTCTGTCATTCCTCATCCTGGGCCATCTCACCACGTCGTCACGAATCTCCCTTTCCATGACCTCGAGAATCCTGGCTTGGGGAGCTGCTCTGGGTGTACTGGGTAAGCCTCCAACCCCTAGGACGTCCTTCTCTTTCAGCTCGCGGGGACCCCTTTCTCTCCCCAGTCGAGGAGTTCTTCCTCTCCCTCCTCTCATCCCGAGAGTCATTTTTGATTGCTTTAGCCGTTTGCAAGAAGTCGGATTCCGCCTCCTCGACATTCATATATTTCGCACATCTTCCCAGTACTTCATCGAAGTTCTACCTGGGCGTTTTGCCAAAGAATTTCTACATAAGCCTGGTAGTAGCCCTCTAGTCAAACCTCCCGCCTTGATTTTCTCCGACGCCCTGGGAACCTCGACGCATGCCCGCGTGTATCTTGCCACATAATCTCGTAGCGACTCACATTCCTTCTGTTATATGCCCATTAAAGTTAGATACGACTTCTCTTGTGCCCTAACACTTGCGAATTGATTGAGAAAACTCGAGCTAAATCCATCGAAATCTTTGATGGCCCCCAGAGGCAGTTGATGGAACCAATCCTGGACAGAGCCCCTCAAGGTCGTCAAAAAGGCTCGGCACTACACTGGATAATTATATCGATGGAGCACCACCATGTTCTCGAAACTCCTCATATGTCGAGACGGATCAGACGACCCATCGCAGCTTATGTTTAGTCACGGAAACCTTGAGGCAGGTCGGCGTCGAGGATGTGCTGCGAGAATGGATGTCCCCTTGAAACACCAGTTTTCCGCCCCTCGACTCGGGCCTGTAAGTTGCGAACTTGGGCCAACAACTGCTCTAATGTCTCATCCCGTGCTTGGGGGTCAGTCCTGATGGAGGATGCCTCTTCTTCCGCCCTCCTATTCGGCCGCTCATTGGACTGTGCCTGTTGTTCGCGCTCGGTATTCGGTTCGACTCGGGGCTGCTCGATCTGCTCGATCCTGGGCTGCTTCAGTTGAGCGGCCACTGCTTCCGCTATCATCTTTTTCATCATCACCGTTCGCTCCTCGACGTGATGTCATACAAGTGCCTGCTCCGGCTCTTCCTGGATCTGTTTTCCTTCACGTCGAGGCACCTCCGTTGACTCCCTTCCTTCTCTCGGTTTGGGGTTTTGACTTGCTCCTGCTGAGGTCAGCACCGGTACCTTCACTCTGGGTGGAGTAATGGGCGTTTCTCCACCCACATTTACTCTTGGAGGCGGAAGTCCTCCATATGGTGACAATCCCAACACCTGCATCACCGGAGGTCTAGGGCCGGAGAGGGAAGGCGGTCTCCTATCCATCCAAGCCCCCCTAAACTTCTCATTCAAGTTTCTCTGCAAACCTTCCTTCTCAGCCATTAGAGACAGATCGGAGCTAGGTGCAAAAGCTCTTAATTCCTTCAAGAACTCCCCACAGACGGCGCCAAAATGATGGGTTTCTTTCTAGATCTGGAGTGATCCGATAGAGGCGAACTCGGATCTGGAATGAACCGATGAGAATAAGCTCGGATCTGTCTAAAACTGCCTCAAACCGCTGCTTGGACCGCGACAATGCTTGCAAAAACTCAACGCCGGAGGGATTTCTGGCGTAGAGCCTCCGACGCTCAAGTCAGTATGAGATAGAGAGAGAAAGAAAAAGGTTGCTCTGAGAGAGCAGTAGCAGAAGAGAGAATGTATGGAATGAATGGGAGTTGGGGTTTTAGGGTTACCTCTTCTCCTTTTTATAGGAGGAAAAATTACCCGATATGCCCAAAATACCCTAGGTCGGTGGTCCTGAAAGGTCCAAATTGTCCCGGTCGATTCGTCTCCCCTCTTGCTGAGTCACCTTCCAGATTTCCTCTTATCCCTTAAAATACCAACAGGTTCATGAGGAGAATGTCAAGTATGTCGAGTCCTCATCATGCGTTATGAGTCGACATATGAGGAGTCGACCTCGAATAGGGACAATTCCTCCTAGGTTCTGATCTCCGCAGTTCCTAGAATATACCGATTTCATTGTAATTGACTTCGACAAGTCGACTTAAGAAAAGTCGACCTCGAGACACCGGCCTGCGGGATGTTATTAGTTCTTGTCTTGCTACAGGTCGACTTCACAAGGGTTATCCTAAACATCTCGATGAGCCGACGCCGAGATACTACCGATTCTTTGTTTTAGGGTCGAGTAAGGCCTCTGAACCGACTTGTCTTTATGGTGGCTATATCATATATATATATATATATACATATGCCACAATTCTTGCACGAGACTAACGTCTCTAGAGTTCATCAAAATTCAATATAGGTGGATAAATTTTCTAAGCCCCGAGTTATAGCTCATAAATAATAAACAATCATTTCATAAGTAATCTCAATATTGCTTATGACTTACATACCTTGAGCGGCGCAGCATGATGAAGACGAGTGGTCGAGACTAAACTCAAATAATCATATATGCATATAATCTAAATTTAAGCAGTCTACAGAAACGTAGACCTGCTCTGATACCATACTGTAACGCCCCACTTTTATTTCACGAAAGTAAAGGACTTTTCAAAAGTCAACGAAAGTTTTTCGAAATTCTTTTCATAAATCCTTTGGCGTTACTCGACATAAAATCAACAATTACGAACTTTCACATATCAATTACTCGCAAGTAATTTAAACATCATCAACATCCAGAGTAAAATCGAAACCACCCTCATGGGGTTTTAAACAAAGTTCTAAAATCGAGTATTAGCAAACGGGGCATCTCCCCAAACCAGTATTCTCATTTCTCAAATCATAGATAATCCAAGATCATAATTACCCAGATTTCAACATGATGACAAAAATAATCATAATATAATAACAAAGCGGAAGCTACACAATAAGGTCCGGTCAAACGACCGACCACCACTCGTCTCTCGCTGCCATGCAGTCGCCGGCTCAACCTGCATCCATGAAGAGCAGGTGGGGATGAGCACAAGAGAAAACAATAGTGCTCACCATTATGCAGTAAACGTTATTCACATAAATCAATAAGGTATGGTCTCAGCATGTATACGAATCATTATTCTATCCCAATTATTCATCATATATCATCAATCAAGACTCATGTGCACACCTATATCAATAGACTACTCTTGGTAGACGTATCGAATGTCCCATGGGCTTCTATCAAATGCCCCTCGGGCTTATACGTCTAATGCCCCTCGGGCTTCTACACCGAATGCCCCTCGGGCTTCTATCGATGCCAGCAGTAGGAGTAAACCCCACGAGTTTTACTTTACAATTACAGGGATAACTGTTCAACGGCCGACACAACTCACATCGAAGGCTACATGATTCACATATATACATTGATCATACCACAAATAGTCATTGACAACATTTACTGCATAGCAATTTAAATAAGACCCACCTGGTATCAGGAGTAAAGCAATAAAACCAGGAAAGCATTAGGCAGTCGAGGCACAACTCGTCAAACACCTACATTCGTTGGGACTTGTCTTAGAATCGTATCAAGGCTTATAATATTCTCGCTAGTCTTATACATATACATAAGCTTTGAAAACTAGCTCGCTTGGCTTTGCCTTGCTCGCCTCGCTTTGAAAACATTTTATGTATAAGTCTTTTTGGTTGTTGGATATCTTGGCTTGCTTAACTTTTAGCACTTAGGACATTGAAGGATCATATATATATCACATAGCATGACATGGATCCGTTATGTCACATAAACATGCTTTTAAACAATACAACTCAATTTAGAAACCTAAACATGAACTTGCAACAATTATCAGCATGCGCGGTGAATTTAAAATGCATGTAGCTTACAGTTTACAAATCATATCATGATGAAACCACTTGGAAAATATCCCTAACTCATGTCTCTATCCCTTTCATGAAGAACACACAAGCATATAAGGTCATTAAGATGTAAAATCAGTTAACAATCAGCCTCATATTTCTGTCCCGGTACAAAACTTTATCTTATGCATGTCAACCTTCATAAGAGCACAACTCGGGCTATAGAGCACAGATCGACATGATATTTATCTCATTTGAAAGATAAGAAATAGAACTATAACTTTCATGAAGAGAATAAGTTCATACGAGCACATTACGACATGACAAACAAGTCACACATTAATTTCACACAAGCTGCCGGGTAGCATGAAAAACTGGACGCGCAATATTCTCGTAAAAATCATAACTTATTCGATATAGCTCGGAATTACGAAATTTTAAAGCTCAGATACAGGAAACGGAACAAATAACATTTCATAAGAAGAAAACAACTTCAAATAATCGGTCTCTCATGGCTTAAACTGATGTACAACATAAATAACAAACAATTTTTTTTCAAATATACAGCACCTTAATAAAATGGCAACAACTCAAGCTACACAACTCCAATTCATACTAACTCAAAACCTACAAAATCTACATATAGAAATATATAATTTTTATGAAGAGAATGTTTTCATACGAACATTTTCGGGTCATCAATGTTGATGTCTAAAGAATTGTTGATGTCTAAAAATGACCAACAATGTGTTTGAACCGTACACTAAGATGTGTACTCTGTTCGGTCTGCACGAATAGAATTTATGTTCGTGATTCGGTTTAATTTTGCTGGTCCGAATGCTCAGTCTATCCGTGACTTATTGAGTAATTAATGAGAGCATTTACTCATTACATTAAATGATGTCCTCCCCTCCCTTTTATAGGAAGTTTAGGGACTTTACATTTCCCTCTTGGGGATTTTTACATTTCCTTTTGCAGGATATTTTTAGATATTAGTCATTCAACATTTAATGCTAATTGTACTTGGTAATCTTTTCCCAATATCTGAGAGTCGTCCGGATTGTGCCACGCGTCCCTGTTTTTCCTTTGCCGTCGGATGAGAGATTTTCATGTATCTCCGCATTTAATGCGCGGAGTACGGCTGACTCTCGTAATGATTAAACAGATCTCACTTATTCTCTCCCATCCGTTCGGCAGCGGCCCGATCCCGGAGGCATCAGGTTCCTTTTCTTTTACTTACTGCCATCCGTTCGGTCTGTACCACCAACAAAGGCCCCCTGATTCGGGCATCACGTTAGGTACCGTCTCCGATCGTAATGCCCGGATCTGCATATCCCTGATGAACCGAACGTCTCTGCCTCCTTCTCTTCTTCTGACCGGTCGTCCTCTAATCCCAACAGGCGCGTATCTTCAGTGACGGTTACCTTCTCCCAAAAAGGCGCGTCTCCTTTTTAGACGGTTTCCAGAGTAACTTCTATTTCACACATGTCGCCTTTTTATTGGGAGCCCCTGTATTAATGGCGTATGCGAATCGCTTCGTCTAATACGTTGTATCGTACCTTAATCATTGTGTCTCTTCATTTCCTTTTTGGACAGTATAAATATGTCTTCTCCCCTTTCAAAAAGTCCCACACTATTCTTCTCATTCAAAATTACTCTGACTTCTCTCTATTCTTCGAACTGATCGACCCGTGCATCCGTTCGACTTTCCTTTTCCTGTGGTCTAATTTCCGCTGGAAGGTAATTTTATCTCTTCTTCTCCTTATTTCTCCTATCTGATAGTCAATATGAGTGCTGAGGCTTCGTCTACGTCCAAAAGTTACAACGAGGAGCAGTACGAGGAAGCCCTTCAAGGTGACACGACGGGAAGGATAAGGCTCCCACTCCAAACAGAGAGTCCGGATGAGGATCACCGGATAGAACAAGCAGTCGTGTCCGTTCCAAGCGGATACTGGCGTCGTCCGTACCGCGAATGGCCGTCAACGAGTGTTTTCGGACTGGCTCACATCCCCAGCGACATGACGGACGATAAGGTGGTCAAGGTCCGAACCTCCATCCGACTCCCTCGTGAAATCAAGATGTTTGCGCCCTACAGTCGGGAACGGGTTCACTGTCCGCCACCTGGTTATATCGGCGTGTTCGAGCGTTCGGTTGCTTTCGGGGTCCGTTTCCCGCTCCCTCGTATCCTAACCGAATACCTAAGAGACTGGGGGGTCGGTATTAGCCAGATTTCACCGATCGTCTGGCTGAAAATCATTAGCCTGCTCGTATTGTTCAGTCAACAAGGTTGGGAGATACCGACACCGGATGACATTCGCGCGTTGTTCCTGATGAAAGAGACGAGAAAGAAATCCGGACAGTTCTCTATATCCGTTCGGGATCCGAGATTTAGGGATCTAATCACCAAAGTCCCGGAGACGATCAACAAATTCAAATCTTCATGGTTTTGGGTCGGACACGGCTGGCAGACACGGAAGTCTCCAGATGATCCGGGAGCTTCTGAATTTTTAACCGTTCTGACGAGATTCGTTGCAAAGATTTGTGAGTTTATGCTTTCTTTTTCTCGTTTGTCTCTCCTAATTTTTGGTTATTTTTTTCCGACCTAACAGGTCAAGTTCGTTGTTTCAGCCAACCCTTCGCTCGTCCCTGAGTTGAGAGAGTCGTTCGTTCTCCAATTGACTGAGTTGCTGCAAAAGGGTGAGGACGAACGTGCCAGACCCAAATTGGTGGAGGATTCTAATATGTTCGAGGCCGGACTCTGTATGGGCGACGTCGAGATTTCGTGCGTTCCCAGTAAGTGCCTTTATCCGTTTCCCCTTTCTTTAACGATTCGGTCGGGCGGTTGTATTGTCCGATTTTTTCTTACTGTCCGGCTTTTTGCAGCTTTTTATCCTTTGGGTAATTTGAAAGGTGTGGCCACCGACACGGGAGCAAAGAGGACTGCTATGAAATCGAAGGGAAAACAGACCCCT
>CACSLK010032846.1:12193-27124 GCA_902706635.1 Striga hermonthica | reverse complement strand
CGGGTCGACATACTTAATGAATTGGGTAATAACATTGTTTGTTCGATGTGCTATTACGATATTTACGGTCACCATGTGCATTAGTATGATGATGTCCCCGAAGTGAGTTCATGAAGGAATATTATGCTAAACCCTGCAGGTGGATTTATTCCGGCATAATATGAATGCTATGAGCGAGCGCTAGCTTCGGTAATATAATATATTAATTAATTCTTGATTATTAGTGATCGAATTAATTAATGGACATTATATCTTAAACATGGGGAGGTAAATCGGATAATTATAATAAGGAGTCTCAAATGTAATTTGGGATAGGTAAGGGGAGTGCAATAATATTTTTGTGGTGGACTTTAATATTATTAATATATTAATTGTGGGGTTGCTCCACAGTATTAATATATTAGAAGCCCTTATCCTATTCTCCTTAGGGTCCCTACTGTAGCTCTATATATACAGCATTAGGCTCATGGAAGAGAACAGAACAATCCCATAATCCTTGGAAAACGTCTAGCCCTCTCTTTCTCTCTCTTCCAAGGAGTTCTTCTATTTCTTGTGCTCCACTGATACAAGATCTAGAAAGCTGTTTGAGAATACAGTAGAAGATCTTAAGGTATATAGAGATTCCAATCATAGATCCAAACCGGAGACCAAAACCAGCAAGTGGCCATACCACGACGACCAGGACGACGAGACGAAGAGATCGCCGTCGAGATCGCCGCCGTCCGCCACTGCACGCGCCGCCACGCGCCGCCGGAAGGTTCCAGCTGCCGAGAACAACGCGCGCGCGTGAGAGCGCGTGAATCGACCTTTTTCCGACCGGTCAACGCCGTTGACTTCGCCGTGACGTCAGCTTTCTGGATTGGTCAAGTTTGTTCGATTCCGAGAAGATTTGATTTTCGGTCAACTGTCCGGGCCAGCCAGATCTACATAAATTTTAAGCAGTAAGTTTTCTTCATCAAACCTTTAGATCCGCTGCGCATAGGTTTATGTTGAATGTTTGTCCGTGATTTGTGATCCTCGTGGGTTCCAACATCCGGAAAGACTTGTTTCAAGCACGACACCATTATTTGAAGTGGATAACATATATTTATCGCCCCATCGTATTTTGAAGCAACATCATCTACGTTTAAAAATGTCGAGGAAAATAAGGGTAAATAGGGGCAAGCAGGAAAAAATAATCAACGTCTCCGGAAAGACTTGTTTTTGAACACGGCGACATTATTTGATGTGGATAACATATATCGCCCCATCATGTTTTAAAACAAGATCATATACGTTTAAAAAAGTCAAGGATAATAAGGGTAAATAGGGGCAAGCACGAAAAAGTAATCAACGTCTCCGGAAAGACTTGTTTTCGTACACGACAACATTATTTGATGTGGATAACTTATATTTATCTCCCCATCGTGTTTTGAAGTAAAATCTAATACGTTTTAAAAATCAAGGAAAATAAGGGTAAATAGGGGCAAGAATGAAAACGTAATCGATGTCTCCAGAAAGGCTTGTTTTCGAACACGACAACATTATTTGATGTGGATAACATATATTTATCGCCCCATCATGTTTTGAAGCAAAATCATATACGTTTAAAAAATTCAAGGAAAATAAGGGTAAATTGGGGCAACCACGAAAAAATAATCAACGTCTCCGGAAAGACTTGTTTCGAGCACGATACCATAATTTGATATGGATAACATATATTAAGGGCAAATAAGGGCAAGAAAGAAAATAAGGGTAAATAAGGGTAAGAAACAAAATCGTATACGTTTAAAAAAGTAAAAGAAAATAAGGGTAAATAAGGGCAAGAAAGAAAAAATAATTAACGTCTCTAGAAACACTTGTTTTAGAACACGACACCATTATTTGATGTGGTTAACATATATTTATCGCTCCATCGCGTTTTGAAGCAAAATCGTATACGTTTAAAAAAGTCAAGGAAAATAAGGGTAAGTAGGGGCAAGCACGAAAAAATATTCAACGTCTCCGAAAAGACTTGATTTCAAACACGGCACCATTATTTGATGTCGATAACATATATTAATCGCCCCATCGTGTTTTGAAGCGACATCGTATACGTTTATAAAAGTCGAGGAAAATAAGGGTAAATAGGGGCAAGCACGAAAAAATAATCAACGTCTCTGGAAAGACTTGTTTTCGAATACGGCGGCATTATTTGATATGGATAACATATATTTAACGCCCCATCATGTTTCGAAACAAAATCGTATACGTTAAAAAAAGTAATGGAAAATAAGGGTAAATAGGGGCAAGCACGAAAAAATAATCAACGTCTACGGAAAGAATTGTTTCGAGCACGACACCATTATTTGATGTGGAAAACATATATTTATCGCCTCATCGTGTTTTGAAGCAAAGTCGTATATGTTTAAAAAAGTGAAGGAAAATAAGGGTAAATATGGGCAAGCACGAAAAAATACTCAACGTCTCTAGAAAGACTTTTTTTCGAACACGACGACATTATTTGATGTGAATAACATCTATTTGTCGCCCCATCATGTTTTGAAACAAAATCATATGCATTTAAAAAAGCAAAGGAAAATATGGGTAAACAGGGGCAAGCACGAAAAAATAATCAACGTCTCCGAAAAGACTTGTTTTCGAACACGACACCATTATTTGATATGCATAACATATATTTATCGCCCCATCGTGTTTTGAAGCAAAATCGTATACTTTTAAAAAATCCCAAGGAAAATAAGGGTAAATAGGGGCAAGCACGAAAAAATAATCAACGTCTCCAGAAAGACTTGTTTCAAGCACGACACCATTATTTGATGTGGATAACATATATTTATCGGCCCATCGCGTTTTGAAGCAAAATGGTATATGTTTAAAAAAGTCAAGGATAATAAGGGTAAATAGGGGCAAGCACGAAAAAGTAATCGACGTCTCCGAAAAGACTTGTTTTCGTACACGACACCATTATTTGATGTGCATAACTTATATTTATCGCCCCATCGTGTTTTGAAGCAAAATCTAATACATTTTCAAAATCAAGGAAAATAAGGGTAAATAGGGGCAAGAATGAAAACATAATCGACGTCTCTAGAAAGGCCTTGTTTTCGTATACGACAACATTATTTGATGTGGATAACATATATTTATCGCCCCATCATGTTTTGAAGCAAAACCGTATACGCTTAAAAAAGACAAGGAAAATAAGGGTAAATTGGGGCAACCACGAAAAAATAATCAACGTCTCCAGAAAGACTTATTTCGAGCACGCTACCATTATTTGATGAAAGTAAGGGTGAATAAGGGCAAGAACGAAAAAATAATTAACGTCTCTTGAAACACTTGTATTAGAACACGTCACCATTATTTGATGTGGATAACATATATTTATCGCCCCATCGTGTTTTGGAGAAAAATCGTGTACGTTTAAAAATGTCAAGGAAAATAGGGGTAAGTAGGGGCAAGCACGAAAAAATAATCAACGTCTCTGGATAGACTTGATTTTAAACCCGGCACCATTATTTGATGCCGATAACATATATTAATCGCCCCATCGTGTTTTGAAGCGACATCGTATACATTTAAAAAAGTCGAGGAAAATAAGGGTAAATAGGGGCAAGCACGAAAAAATAATCAACATCTCTGGAAAGACTTGTTTTCGAATACGGCGGCATTATTTGATATGGATAACATATATTTAACGCCCCATCATGTTTTGGAACAAAATCGTATACGTTTAAAAAAGTAAAGGAAAATAAGGGTAAATAGGGGCAAGCACGAAAAAATAATCAACGTCTACGGAAACAATTGTTTCGAGCACGACACCATTATTTGATGTGGATAACATATACTTATCTCCTCATTGTGTTTTGAAGCAAAATCGTATACGTTTAAAAAAGTCAAGAAAAATAAGGGTAAATATGGGCAAGCATGAAAAAATAATCAACGTCTCTAGAAAGACTTTTTTTCGAACACAGCGGCATTATTTAATGTGGATAACATCTATTTATCGCCCCATCATGTTTTGAAACAACCTCGTATACGTTTTAAAAAGCAAAGGACAATAAGTGTAAATAGGGGCAAGCACGAAAAAATAATCAACGTCTTCGAAAGACTTGTTTTCGAACACGACACCATTATTTGATATGGATAACATATATTTATCGCCCCATCGTTTTTTGAAGCAAAATCGTTTACTTTTAAAAAACCGAAGGAAAATAAAGGTAAGTAGGGGCAAGCACGAAAAAATAAACAAACGTCTCTGGAAAGACTTGTTTCAAACACGGCACCATTATTTGATGTGGATAACATATATTTATTGCCCCATCGTGTTTTGAAGCAACATCGTATACGTTAAAAAAAAAGTCAAGGATAATAAGGGTAAATAGGGGCAAGCACGAAAAAATAATCAACGTCTCCGAAAAGACTTGTTTTCGAACACGACACCATTATTTGATTTGGATAACTTATATTTATTGCCCCATCGTGTTTTGAAGCAAAATTTAATACGTTTTAAAAATCAAGAAAATAAGGGTAAATAGGGGCAAGAATGAAAACGTAACCGACGTCTCCAGAAAGGCTTGTTTGCGAACACGACAACATTATTTGATGTGGATAACATATATTTATCGCCCCATCATGTTTTGAAGTACAATCATATACGTTTAAAAAAGTCAAGGAAAATAAGGGTAAATTGGGGCAACCACGAAAAAATAATCAACGTCTCCGGAAAGACTTGTTTCGAGCACGATACCATTATTTGATATGGATAACATATATTTATCGCCCAATCGTGTTTTGAAACAAAATCGTATACGTTTAAAAAAGTCAAAGAAAATAAGGATAAATAAGGGCAAGAACGAAAAAATAATTAACGTCTCTGGAAACACTGATTTTAGAACACGACACCAGTATTTGATGTAGATAACATATACTTATCGCCCCATCGTGTTTTGAAGCAAAATCGTATATGTTTAATAAAGTCAATAAAAATAAGGGTAAATATGGGCAAGCAAGAAAAAATACTCAACGTCTGTAGAAAGACTTTTTTTCGAACACGACGGCATTATTTGATGTGGATAACATCTATTTGTCGCCCCATCATGTTTTGAAACAAAATCATATGCATTTAAAAAAGCAAAGTAAAATAAGGGTAAATAGGGGCAAGCACGAAAAAATAATCAACGTCTCCGAAAAGACTTGTTTTCGAACACGACACCATTATTTGATATGCATAACATATATTTATCGCCCCATCGTTTTTTGAAGCAAAATCGTATACTTTAAAAAACCCAAGGAAAATAAAGGTAAGTAGGGGCAAGCACGAAAAAATAATCAACGTCTCCGGAAAGACTTGATTTCAAGCACGACACCATTATTTGATGTGGATAACATATATTTATCGCCCCATCGTGTTTTGAAGCAAAATCGTATATTTTTAAAAAAGTCAAGGAAAATAAGGGTAAATAGGGGCAAGCAGGAAAAAATAATTAACGTCTCCAGAAAGACTTGTTTTCGAACAAGGCGACATTATTTGATGTGGATAACATATATCGCCCCATCATGTTTTAAAACAAGATCGTATACGTTTAAAAAAGTCAAGGAAAATAAGGGTAAATAGGGGCAAGCACGAAAAAATAATCAACGTCTCCGGAAAGACTTGTTTTCGTACACGACACCATTATTTGATGTGGATAACTTATATTTATCGCCCATCGTGTTTTGAAGCAAAATCTAATACATTTTAAAAATCAAGGAAAATAAAGGTAAATAGGGGCAAGAATGAAAACGTAATCGACGTCTCCAGAAAGGCTTGTTTTCGAACACGACAACATTATTTGATGTGGATAACATATATATATCGCCCCAACATGTTTTGAAGCAAAATCATATACGTTTAAAAAAGTCAAGGAAAATAAGGGTAAATTGGGGCAACCACGAAAAAATAACCAACGTCTCCGGAAAGACTTGTTTCGAGCACGATACCATTATTTGATATGGATAACATATATTTATCGCCCAATCGTGTTTTGAAACAAAATCTTATACGTTTAAAAAAGTCAAAGATAATAAGGGTAAATAAGGGCAAGAAAGAAAAAATAATTAACGTCTCTGGAAACACTTGTTTTAGAACACGACACCATTATTTGATATGGGTAACATATATTTATCGCCCCATCGTGTTTTGAAGCAAAATCGTATACGTTTAAAAAAGTCAAGGAAAATAAGGGTAAGTAGGGGCAAGCACGAAAAAATAATCAACGTCTCCGGAAAGACTTGATTTCAAACTCGACACCATTATTTGATGCCGATAACATATATTAATCGCCCCATTGTGTTTTGAAGCTACATCGTATACGTTTAAAAAAGTCGAGGAAAATAAGGGTAAATAAGGGCAAGCACGAAAAAATAATCAACGTCTCCAGAAAGACTTGTTTTTGAATACGGCGGCATTATTTGATATGGATAACATATATTTAACGCCCCATCATGTTTTGAAACAAAATCGTATACGTTAAAAAAAGTAAAGGAAAATATGGGTAAATAGGGGCAAGCACGAAAAAATAATCAATGTCTCTGGAAAGAATTGTTTCGAGCACGACGCCATTATTTGATGTGGATAACATATATTTATCGCCCCATCGTGTTTTGACGCAAAATCGTATACGTTTAAAAAAGTCAAGGAAAATAAGGGTAAATAGGGGCAAGCACGAAAAAATAATCAACGTCTTCGGAAAGACTTGTTTCAAGCACGACACCATTATTTGATGTGGAAAAATAATTAATGTCTCCGGAAAGATTTGTTTTCAAACACGACACCATTATTTGATGTGGATAACATATTTTTATCGACCCATCGTTTTTTGAAGCAAAAATCGTATACGTTTAAAAAAGTCAAGTAAAATAAGGGTAAAAAAGGGAAGCACGAAACAATAATCAGCGCCTCCGGAAAGAATTATTTTCGAACACGAACCATTATTTGATGTGGATAACATATATTTATCGCCCCATCGTGTTTTGAAGCAACATCATCTACGTTTAAAAAAGTCGAGGAAAATAAGGGTAAATAGGGGCAAGCAGGAAAAAATAATCAACGTCTCCGGAAAGACTTGTTTTCGAACACGGCGACATTATTTGATGTGGATAACATATATTGCCCCATCATGTTTTAAAACAAGATCGTATACGTTTAAAAAAGTCAAGGAAAATAATGGTAAATAGGGGCAAGCACGAAACAATAATCAACGTCTCCGGAAAGACTTGTTTCAAGCACGACACCATTATTTAATGTGGATAACATATATTTATCGCCCCACCGTGTTTTGAAGCAACATCATCTACGTTTAAAAAAGTCGAGGAAAATAAGGGTAAATAGGGGCAAGTAGAAAAAAATAATCAACGACTCTGGAAAGACTTGTTTTCGAACACGACGACATTATTTGATGTGGATAACATATATCGCCCCATCATGTTTTAAAACAAGATCATATACGTTTAAAAAAGTCAAGGAATATAAGGGTAAATAGGGGCAAGCACGAAAAAGTAATCAACGTCTCCGGAAAGACTTGTTTTCGTACACGACACCATTATTTGATGTGGATAACTTATATTTATCGCCCCATCGTGTTTTGAAGCAAAATCTAATATGTTTTAAAAATCAAGGAAAATAAGGGTAAATAAGGGCAAGAATGAAAACGTAATCAACGTCTCCAGAAAGGCTTGTTTTCGAACACGACAACATTATTTGATGTGGATAACATATATTTATCGCCCCATCATGTTTTGAAGCAATATCATATACGTTCAAAAAATTCAAGGAAAATAAGGGTAAATTGGGGCAACCACGAAAAAATAATCAACGTCTCCGGAAAGACTTGTTTCGAGCACCATACCATTATTTGATATGGATAACATATATTTATCGCCCAATCGTGTTTTGAAACAAAATCCTATTCGTTTAAAAAAGTCAAAGAAAATAAGGGTAAATAAGGGCTAGAAAGAAAAAATAATTAACGTTTCTGGAAACACTTGTTTTAGAACACGACACCATTATTTGATGTGGATAACATATATTTATCGCCCCATCGTGTTTTGAAGCAAAATCGTATACGTTTAAAAAAGTCAAGGAAGATAAGAGTAAATATGGGCAAGCACGAAAAAATACTCAACGTCTCTAGAAAGACTTTTTTTCGAACACGACGGCATTATTTGATGTGGATAACATCTATTTTTCACCCCATCATGTTTTGAAACAAAATCATATGCATTTAAAAAAAGCAAAGGAAAATAATGGTAAACAGGGGCAAGCAGGAAAAAATAATCAACGTCTCCGGAAAGACTTGTTTCAAACACGGCACCATTATTTGATATGGATAACATATATTTATTGCCCCATCGTGTTTTGAAGCAACATCGTATACGTTAAAAAAGTCAAGGATAATAAGGTTAAATAGGGGCAAGCACGAAAAAATAATCAACGTCTCAGAAAAGCCTTGTTTTCGAACACAACAACATTATTTGATTTGGATAACTTATATTTATTTCTCCATCGTGTTTTGAAGCAAAATTTAATACGTTTTAAAAATCAAGAAAATAAGGGTAAATAGGGGCAAGAATGAAAACGTACTCGACGTCTCCAGAAAGGCTTGTTTGCGAACACGACAACATTATTTGATGTGGATAACATATATTTATCGCCTCATCATGTTTTGAAGTACAATCATATACGTTTAAAAAAGTCGAGGAAAATAAGGGTAAATTGGGGCAACCACGAAAAAATAATCAACGTCTCCGGAAAGACTTGTTTCGAGCACGATACCATTATTTGATATGGATAACATATATTTATCGCCCAATCGTGTTTTCAAACAAAATCTTATACGTTTAAAAAACCTAAGGAAAATAAAGGTAAGTAGGGGCAAGCACGAAAAAATAATCAACGTCTCCGGAAAGACTTGATTTCAAGCACGACACCATTATTTGATGTGGATAACATATATTTATCGCCCCATCGTGTTTTGAAGCAAAATCGTATATGTTTAAAAAAGTCAAGAATAATAATGGTAAATAGGGGCAAGCACGAAAAAGTAATCAACGTCTCCGGAAAGACTTGTTTTCGTACACGACACCATTATTTGATGTGGATAACTTATATTTATCGCCCATCGTGTTCTGAAGCAAAATCTAATACGTTTTAAAAATCAAGGAAAATAAGGGTAAATAGGGGCTAGAATGAAAACGTAATCGACGTCTCCAGAAAGGCTTGTTTTCGAACACGAAAAGATCATTTGATGTGGATAACATATATATATATTGCCCCAACATGTTTTGAAGAAAAATCATATACGTTTAAAAAAGTCAAGGAAAATAAGGGTAAATTGGGGCAACCACGAAAAAATAATCAACGTCTCCGGAAAGACTTGTTTCAAGCACGATACCATTATTTGATATGGATAACATATATTTATCGCCCAATCGTGTTTTGAAACAAAATCTTATACGTTTAAAAAAGTCAAAGACAATAAGGGTAAATAAGGGCAAGAAAGAAAAAATAATTAACGTCTTTGGAAACACTTGTTTTAGAACACGACACCATTATTTGATGTGGGTAACATATATTTATCGCCCCATCGTGTTTTGAAGCAAAATCGTATACGTTTAAAAAAGTCAAGGAAAATAAGGGTAAGTAGGGGCAAGCACGAAAAAATAATCAACGTCTCCGGAAAGACTTGATTTCAAACTCGACACCATTATTTGATGCCGATAACATATATTAATCGCCCCATTGTGTTTTGAAGCGACATCGTATACATTTAAAAAAGTCGAGGAAAATAAGGTAAATAAGGGCAAGCACAAAAAAATAATCAACGTCTCCAGAACGACTTGTTTTTGAATACGGCGGCATTATTTGATACGGATAACATATATTTAACGCCCCATCATGTTTTGAAACAAAATCGTATACGTTAAAAAAAGTAAAGGAAAATAAGGGTAAATAGGGGCAAGCACGAAAAAATAATCAATGTCTCCGGAAAGAATTGTTTCGAGCACGACGCCATTATTTGATGCGGATAACATATATTTATCGGCCCATCGTGTTTTGACGCAAAATCGTATACGTTTAAAAAAGTCAAGGAAAATAAGGGTAAATAGGGGCAAGCACAAAAAAATAATCAACGTCGCCGGAAAAACTTGTTTCAAGCACGACACCATTATTTGGTGTGGAAAAATAATTAACGTCTCCGAAAAGATTAGTTTTCGAACACAAAACCATTATTTGATGTGGAGAACATAAATTTATCGCCCCATCATGTTTTGTAGCAACATCGTATACGTTTAAAAAAGTCGAGGAAAATAAGGGTAAATAGGGGCAAGCACGAAAAAATAATCAACGTCTTCGGAAAACTTGTTTCAAGCACGACACCATTATTTGATGTGGAAAAATAATTAACGTCTCCGGAAAGATTTGTTTTCAAACACGACACCATTATTTGATGTGGATAACATATTTTTATCGACCCATCGTTTTTTGAAGCAAAAATCGTGTACGTTTAAAAAAGTCAAGTAAAATAAGGGTAAAAAAGGGAAGCACGAAACAATAATCAGCGTCTCCGAAAAGAATTATTTTCGAACACGAACCATTATTTGATGTGGATAACATATATTTATCGCCCCATCGTGTTTTGAAGCAACATCATCTACATTTAAAAAAGTCGAGGAAAATAAGGGTAAATAGGGGCAAGCAGGAAAAAATAATCAACGTCTCCGGAAAGACTTGTTTTCGAACACGGCGACATTATTTGATGTGGATAACATATATCGCCCCATCATGTTTTAAAACAAGATCGTATACGTTTAAAAAAGTCAAGTAAAATAAGGGTACAAAAGGGAAGCACGAAACAATAATCAGCGTCTCCGGAAAGAATTATTTTCGAACACGAACCATTATTTGATGTGGATAACATATATTTATCGCCCCATCGTGTTTTGAAGCAACATCATCTACGTTTAAAAAAGTCGAGGAAAATAAGGGTAAATAGGGGCAAGCAGGAAAAAATAATCAACATCTCCGGAAAGACTTGTTTTCGAACACGGCGACATTATTTGATGTGGATAACATATATCGCCCCATAACATATATTTATCGCCCCATCGTTTTTTGAAGCAAAATCGTATATTTAAAAAAACCAAGGAAAATAAAGGTAAGTAGGGGCAAGCACGAAAAAATAATCAACGTCTCCGGAAAGACTTGATTTCAAGCACGACACCATTATTTGATGTGGATAACATATATTTATCGCCCCATCGTGTTTTGAAGCAAAATCGTATATGTTTAAAAAAGTCAAGAATAATAATGGTAAATAGGGGCAAGAACGAAAAAGTAATCAACGTTTCCAGAAAGACTTTTTTTCGTACACGACACCATTATTTGATGTGGATAACTTATATTTATCGCCCATCGTGTTCTGAAGCAAAATCTAATACGTTTTAAAAATCAAGGAAAATAAGGGTAAATAGGGGCAAGAATGAAAACGTAATCGACGTCTCCAGAAAGGCTTGTTTTCGAACACGAAATCATTATTTGATGTGGATAACATATATATATCGCCCCAACATGTTTTGAAGCAAAATCATATACGTTTAAAAAAGTCAAGGAAAATAAGGGTAAATTGGGGCAACCACGAAAAAATAACCAACGTCTCCGGAAAGACTTGTTTCGAGCACGATACCATTATTTGATATGGATAACATATATTTATCGCCCAATCGTGTTTTGAAACGAAATCTTATACGTTTAAAAAAGTCAAAGAAAATAAGGGTAAATAAGGGCAAGAAAGAAAAAAATAATTAACGTCTCTGGAAACACTTGTTTTAGAACATGACACCATTATTTGATGTGGGTAACATATATTTATCGCCCCATCGTGTTTTGAAGCAAAATCGTATACGTTTAAAAAAGTCAAGAAAAATAAGGGTAAGTAGGGGCAAGCACGAAAAAATAATCAACGTCTCCGGAAGGACTTGATTTCAAACTCGACACCATTATTTGATGCCGATAACATATATTAATCGCCCCATTGTGTTTTGAAGCGACATCGTATACGTTTAAAAAAGTTGAGAAAAATAAGGGTAAATAAGGGCAAGCACGAAAATATAATCAACGTCTCCAGAAAGACTTGTTTTCGAATACGGCGGCATTATTTGATATGGATAACATATATTTAACGCCCCATCATGTTTTGAAACAAAATCGTATACGTTAAAAAAAGTAAAGGAAAATATGGGTAAATAGGGGCAAGCACGAAAAAATAATCAATGTCTCCGGAAAGAATTGTTTCGAGCACGACGCCATTATTTGATGTGGATAACATATATTTATCGCCCTATTGTGTTTTGACGCAAAATCGTATACGTTTAAAAATGTCAAGGAAAATAAGGGTAAATAGTGGCAAGCACAAAAAAATAATCAACGTCTCCGGAAAAAACTTGTTTCAAGCACGACACCATTATTTGTTGTGGAAAAATAATTAACGTCTCCGAAAAGATTTATTTTCGAACACGAAACCATTATTTGATGTGGAGAACATAAATTTATCGCCCCATCATGTTTTGTAGCAACATCGTATACGTTTAAAAAAGTCGAGGAAAATAAGGGTAAATAGGGGCAAGCACGAAAAAATAATCAACGTCTTCGGAAAGACTTGTTTCAAGCACGACACCATTATTTGATGTGGAAAAATAATTAACATCTCCGGAAAGATTTGTTTTCAAACACGACACCATTATTTGATGTGGATAACATATTTTTATCGACCCATCATTTTTTGAAGCAAAAATCGTATACGTTTAAAAAAGTCAAGTAAAATAAGGGTAAAAAAGGGAAGCACGAAACAATAATCAGCATCTCCGGAAAGAATTATTTTCGAATACCAACCATTATTTGATGTGGATAACATATATTTATCGTCCCATCGTGTTTTGAAGCAACATCATCTACGTTTAAAAAAGTCGAGGAAAATAAGGGTAAATAGGGGCAAGCAGGAAAAAATAATCAACGTCTCCGGAAAGACTTGTTTTCGAACACGGCGACATTATTTGATGTGGATAACATATATCGCCCCATCATGTTTTAAAACAAGATCGTATACGTTTAAAAAAGTCAAGGAAAATAAGGATAAATAGGGGCAAGCACGAAACAATAATCAACGTCTCCGGAAAGACTTGCTTCAAGCACGACACCATTATTTGATGTGGAAAACATATATTTATCGCCCCACCTTGTTTTGAAGCAACATCATCTACGTTTAAAAAAGTCGAGGAAAATTAGGGTAAATAGGGGCAAGCAGGAAAAAATAATCAACGACTCTGGAAAGACTTGTTTTCGAACACGTCGACATTATTTGATGTGGATAACATATATCGCCCCATCATGTTTTAAAACAAGATCATATACGTTTAAAAAGTCAAGGAATATAAGGATAAATAGGGGCAAGCACGAAAAAGTAATCAACGTCTCCGGAAAGACTTGTTTTCGTACACGACACCATTATTTGATGTGGATAACTTATATTTATCGCCCCATCGTGTTTTGAAGCAAAATCTAATATGTTTTAAAAATAAGGAAAATAAGGGTAAATGGGGGCAAGAATGAAAACGTAATCGACGTCTCCAGAAAGGCTTGTTTTCGAACACGACAACATTATTTGATGTGGATAACATATAATTATCGCCCCATCATGTTTTGAAGCAAAATCATATACGTTCAAAAAATTCAAGGAAAATAAGGGTAAATTGGGGCAACCACGAAAAATAATCAACGTCTCCGGAAAGACTTGTTTCGAGCACGATACCATTATTTGATATGGATAACATATATTTATCGCCCAATCGTGTTTTGAAACAAAATCCTATTCGTTTAAAAAAGTCAAAGAAAATAAGGGTAAATAAGGGCAAGAAAGAAAAAATAATTAACGTCTCTGGAAACACTTGTTTTAGAACACGACACCATTATTTGATGTGGATAACATATATTTATCGCCCCATCGTGTTTTGAAGCAAAATCGTATACGTTTAAAAAAGTCAAGGAAGATAAGAGTAAATATGGGCAAGGACGAAAAAATACTCAACGTCTCTAGAAAAGACTTTTTTTTGAACACAACGGCATTATTTGATGTGGATAACATCTATTTGTCACCCCATCATGTTTTGAAACAAAATCATATGCATTTAAAAAAAGCAAAGGAAAATAAGGGTAAACAGGGACAAGAACGAAAAAATAATCAACATCTCCGGAAAGACTTGTTTCAAACACGGCACCATTATTTGATATGGATAACATATATTTATTGCCCCATCGTGTTTTGAAGCAACATCGTATACGTTAAAAAAGTCAAGGATAATAAGGTTAAATAGGGGCAAGCACGAAAAAATAATCAACGTCTCCGAAAATACTTGTTTTCGAACACGGCAACATTATTTGATTTGGATAACTTATATTTATTGCCCCATCGTGTTTTGAAGCAAATTTAATATGTTTTAAAAATCAAGAAAATAAGGGTAAATAGGGGCAAGAATGAAAACGTAATCGACGTCTCCAGAAAGTCTTGTTTGCGAACACGACAACATTATTTCATGTGGATAACATATATTTATCACCCCAACATGTTTTGAAGTACAATCATATACGTTTAAAAAAGTCGAGGAAAATAAGGGTAAATTCGGGCAACCACGAAAAACTAATCAACGTCTCCGGAAAGACTTGTTTCGAGCACGATACCATTATTTGATACGGATAACATATATTTATCGCCCAATCGTGTTTTCAAACAAAATCGTATACGTTTAAAAAAACCCAAGGAAAATAAAGGTAAGTAGGGGCAAGCACGAAAAAATAATCAACGTCTCCGGAAAGACTTGATTTCAAGCACGACACCATTATTTGATGTGGATAACATA
>CACSLK010032846.1:0-10349 GCA_902706635.1 Striga hermonthica | reverse complement strand
TCCGGAAAGACTTGTTTCGAGCACGATACCATTATTTGATATGGATAACATATATTTATCGCCCAATCGTGTTTTGAAACAAAATCCTATTCGTTTAAAAAAGTCAAAGAATATAAGGGTAAATAAGGGCAAGAAACAAAAAATAATTAACGTCTCTGGAAACACTTGCTTTAGAACACGACACCATTATTTGATGTGGATAACATATATTTATCGCCCCATCGTGTTTTGAAGCAAAATCGTATACGTTTAAAAAAGTCAAGGAAGATAAGAGTAAATATGGGCAAGCACGAAAAAATACTCAACGTCTCTAGAAAGACTTTTTTTTTTCGAACACGACGGCATTATTTGATGTGGATAACATCTATTTGTCACCCCATCATGTTTTGAAACAAAATCATATGCATTTAAAAAAAGCAAAGGAAAATAAGGGTAAACAGGGGCAAGCACGAAAAAATAATAAACGTCTCCCGAAAGACTTGTTTCAAACACGGCACCATTATTTGATATGGATAACATATATTTATTGCCCCATCGTGTTTTGAAGCAACATCGTATACGTTAAAAAAGTCAAGGATAATAAGGTTAAATAGGGGCAAGCACAAAAAAATAATCAGCGTCTCCGGAAAGACTTGTTTTCGAACACGGCAACATTATTTGATTTGGTTAACTTATATTTATTGCCCCATCGTGTTTTGAAGCAAAATTTAATACGTTTTAAAAATCAAGAAAATAAGGGTAAATAGGGGCAAGAATGAAAACGTAATCGACGTCTCCAGAAAGGCTTGTTTGCGAACACGACAACATTATTTGATGTGGTGACATATATTTATCGCCCCATCATGTTTTGAAGTACAATCATATACATTTAAAAAAGTCGAGGAAAATAAGGGTAAATTGGGGCAACCACGAAAAAATAATCAACGTCTCTGGGAAGACTTGTTTCGAGCACGATACCATTATTTGATATGGATAACATATATTTATTGCCCAATCGTGTTTTGAAAATAAATCGTATACGTTTAAAAAAGTCAAAGAAAATAAGGATAAATAAGGGCAAGAACGAAAAAATAATTAACGTCTCTGGAAACACTGGTTTTTGAACACGACACCAGTATTTGATGTGGATAACATATACTTATCGCCCCATCGTGTTTTGAAGCAAAATCGTATATGTTTAAAAAAGTCAAGAAAAATAAGGGTAAATATGGGCAAGCAAGAACAAATACTTAACGTCTCTAGAAAGACTTTTTTTTAACACGACGGCATTATTTGATGTGGATAACATCTATTTGTCGCCCCATCATATTTTGAAACAAAATCATAGGGGCAAGCACGAAAAAATAATGAACGTCTCCGAAAAAACTTCTTTTCGAACACGACACCATTATTTGATATGCATAACATATATTTATCGCCCCATCGTTTTTTGAAGCAAAATCGTATACTTTAAAAAACCCAAGGTAAATAAAGGTAAGTAGGGGCAAGCACGAAAAAATAATCAACGTCTCCGGAAAGACTTGATTTCAAGCACGACACCATTATTTGATGTGGATAACATATATTTATCGCCCCATCGTGTTTTGAAGCAAAATCGTATATGTTTAAAAAAGTCAAGAATAATAATGGTAAATAGGGGCAAGCACGAAAAAGTAATCAACGTCTACAGAAAGACTTGTTTTCGTACACGACACTATTATTTGATGTGGATAACTTATATTTATCGCCCATCGTGTTTTGAAGCAAAATCTAATATGTTTTAAAAATCAAGGAAAATAAGGGTAAATAGGGGCAAGAATGAAAACGTAATCGACGTCTCCAGAAAGGCTTGTTTTCGAACACGAAAATATTATTTGATGTGGATAACATATATATATCACCCCAACATGTTTTGAAGCAAAATCATATACGTTTAAAAAAGTCAAGGAAAATAAGGGTAAATTGGGGCAACCACGAAAAAATAATCAACGTCTTTGGAAAGACTTGTTTCGAGCACGGTACCATTATTTGATATGGATAACATATATTTATCGCCCAATCGTGTTTTGAAACAAAATCTTATACATTTAAAAAAGTCAAAGAAAATAAGGGTAAATAAGGGCAAGAAAGAAAAAATAATTAACGTCTCTGGAAACACTTGTTTTAAAACACGACACCATTATTTGATGTGGGTAACATATATTTATCGCCCCATCGTGTTTTGAAGCAAAATCGTATACGTTTAAAAAAGTCATGGAAAATAAGAGTAAGTAGGGGCAAGCACGAAATAATCAACGTCTCCGGAAAGACTTGATTTCAAACACGAGACCATTATTTGATGCCGATAACATATATTAATCGCCCCATTGTGTTTTGAAGCGACATCGTATACGTTTAAAAAAGTCGAGGAAAATAAGGGTAAATAAGGGCAAGCACGAAAAAATAATCAACGTCTCCAGAAAGACTTGTTTTCGAATACGGCGGCATTATTTGATATGGATAACATATATTGAACGCCCCATCATGTTTTGAAACAAAATCGTATAGGTTAAAAAAAGTAAAGGAAAATAAGGGTAAATAGGGGCAAGCACGAAAAAATAATCAATGTCTCCGGAAAGAATTGTTTCGAGCACGACGCCATTATTTGATGTGGATAACATATATTTATCGCCCCATCGTGTTTTGACGCAAAATCGTATACGTTTAAAAAAGTCAAGGAAAATAAGGGTAAATAGGGGCAAGCACAAAAAAATAATCAACGTCTCCGGAAAAACTTGTTTCAAGCACGACACCATTGTTTGATGTGGAAAAATAATTAACATCTCCGAAAAGATTTGTTTTCGAACACGAAACCATTATTTGATGTGGAGAACATAAATTTATTGCCCCATCATGTTTTGTAGCAACATCGTATACGTTTAAAAAAGTCGAAGAAAATAAGGGTAAATAGGGGCAAGCACGAAAAAATAATCAACGTCTTCGGAAAGACTTGTTTCAAGCACGACACCATTATTTGATGTGGAATAATAATTAACGTCTCCGGAAAGATTTGTTTTCAAACACGACATCATTATTTGATGTGGATAACATATATTTATCGACCCATCGTTATTTGAAGCAAAAATCGTATACGTTTAAAAAAGTCAAGTAAAATAAGGGTAAAAAAGGGAAGCACGAAACAATAATCAACGTCTCCAGAAAGACTTATTTTCGAACACGAACCATTATTTGATGTGGATAACATATATTTATCGCCCCATCGTGTTTGAAGCAACATCATCTACGTTTAAAAAAGTCGAGGAAAATAAGGGTAAATAGGGGCAAGCAGGAAAAAATAATCAACGTCTCCGGAAAGACTTGTTTTCGAACACGGCGACATTATTTGGTGTGGATAACATATATCGCCCCATCATGTTTTAAAACAAGATCGTATACGTTTAAAAAAGTCAAGGAAAATAAGGGTAAATAGGGGCAAGCACGAAACAATAATCAACGTCTCCAGAAAGACTTGTTTCAAGCACGACACCATTATTTGATGTGGATAACATATATTTATCGCCCCACCGTGTTTTGAAGTAAGATCATCTACGTTTAAAAAAGTCGAGGAAAATAAGGGTAAATAGGGGCAAGCAGGAAAAAATAATCAACGTCTCCGGAAAGACTTGTTTTCGAACACGGCGACATTATTTGATGTGGATAACATATATCGCCCCATCATGTTTTAAAACAAGATCATATACGTTTAAAAAGGTCATGGATAATAAGGGTAAATAGGGGCAAGCACGAGAAAGTAATCAACGTCTCCGGAAAGACTTGTTTTCGTACACGACACCATTATTTGATGTGGACAACTTATATTTATCGCCCCGTCGTGTTTTGAAGCAAAATCTAATATGTTTTAAAAATCAAGGAAAATAAGGGTAAATAGGGGCAAGAATGAAAACGTAATCGACGTCTCCCGAAAGGCTTGTTTCGAACACGGCAATATTATTTGATGTGGATAACATATATTTATCGCCCCATCATGTTTTGAAGCAAAATCATATACGTTCAAAAAATTCAAGGAAAATAAGGGTAAATTGGGGCAACCACGAAAAAATAATCAACGTCTCCGAAAAGACTTGTTTCGAGCACGATACCATTATTTGATATGGATAACATATATTTATCGCCCAATCGTGTTTTGAAACAAAATACTATACATTTAAAAAAGTCAAAGAAAATAAGGGTAAATAAGGGCAAGAAAGAAAAAATAATTAACGTCTCTGAAACACTTGTTTTAGAACACGACACCATTATTTGATGTGGATAACATATATTTATCGCCCCATCATGTTTTCAAGCAAACTCGTATACGTTTAAAAAAGTCAAGGAAAATAAGGGTAAGTAGGGGCAAGCACGAAAAAATATTCAACGTCTCCGGAAAGACTTGATTTCAAACACGGGACCATTATTTGATGCCGATAACATATATTAATCGCCCCATCGTGTTTTGAAGCGACATCGTATACGTTTAAAAAAGTCGAGGAAAATAAAGGTAAATAGGGGCAAGCACGAAAAAATAATTAACGTCTCCGGAAAGACTTGTTTTCGAATACGGCTGCATTATTTGATATGGATAACATATATTTAACGCCCCATCATGTTTTGAAACAAAATCGTATATGTTTAAAAAAGTAAAGGAAAATAAGGGTAAATAGGGGCAAGCACGAAAAAATAATCAATGTCTACGGAAAGAATTGTTTCGAGCACGACACCATTATTTGATGTGGATAACATATATTTATCGCCTCATCGTGTTTTGAAGAAAAATCGTATATGTTTAAAAAAGTTAAGGAAAATAAGGGTAAATAGGGGCAAGCACGAAAAAATAATCAATGTCTACGGAAAGAATTGTTTCGAGCACGACACCATTATTTGATGTGGATAACATATATTTATCGCCTCATCGTGTTTTGAAGAAAAATCGTATATGTTTAAAAAAGTCAAGGAAAATAAGGGTAAATATGGGCAAGCACGAAAAAATACTCAACGTCTCTAGAAAGACTTTTTTTCAAACACGACGGCATTATTTGATGTGGATAACATCTATTTGTCACCCCATCATGTTTTGAAACAATATCATATGCATTTAAAAAAGCGAAGGAAAATAAGGGTAAACAGGGGCAAGCATGAAAAAATAATCAACGTCTCCGAAAAGACTTGTTTTCAAACACGACACCATTATTTGATATGAATAACATATATTTATTGCCCCATCATGTTTTGAAGCAAAATCGTATACTTTTAAAAAAACCCAAGGAAAATAAAGGTAAGTAGGGGCAAGCACGAAAAAATAATCAACGTCTCCGGAAAGACTTGATTTCAAGCACGACACCATTATTTGAAGTGGATAACATATATTTATCGCCCATCGTATTTTGAAGCAAAATCGTATACGTTTAAAAAAGTCAAGGATAATAAGGGTAAATAGGGGCAAGCACGAAAATGTAATCAACGTCTTTCGAAAGACTTGTTTTCGTACACAACACCATTATTTGATGTGGATAACTTATATTTATCGCCCCATCGTGTTTTGAAGCAAAATCTAATACGTTTTAAAAATCAAGGAAAAGAAGGGTAAACAGGGGCAAGAATTAAAACATAATCGACGTCTCCAGAAAGGATTTTTTTCGAACACGACAACATTATTTGATGTGGATAACATATATATATATATATATATATATATATATATATATATCGCCCCATCATGTTTTGAAGCAAAATCATATACGTTTAAAAAAGTCAAGGAAAATAAGGGTAAATTGGGGCAACCACAAAAAAATAATCAACGTTTCTGGAAAGTCTTGTTTCGAGCACGATACCATTATTTGATATGGATATCATATATTTATCGCCAAATCGTGTTTTGAAACAAAATCATATACATTTAAAAAAGTCAAAGAAAATAAGGGTAATAAGGGCAATAAGGGCAAGAAAGAAAAAATAATTAATATCTCCGGAAAGATTTGTTTTCAAACACGACACCATTATTTGATGTGGATAACATATATTTATCGCCCCATCATTTTTTGAACTAAAAATCGTATACGTTTAAAAAAGTCAAGTAAAATAAGGGTAAAAAAGGGAAGCACGAAAAAATAATCAACGTCTCCGGAAAGACTTATTTTCGAACACGAACCATTATTTGATGTGGAAAACATATATTTCTCGCCCCATCGTGTTTTGAAGCAACATTATCTACGTTTAAAAAAGTCGAGGAAAATAAGGGTAAATAGGGGCAAGCAGGAAAAAATAATTAACGTCTCCGGAAAGACTTGTTTTCGAACAAGGTGACATTATTTGATGTGGATAACATATATCGCCCCATCATGTTTTAAAACAAGATCGTATACGTTTAAAAAAGTCAAGGAAAATAATGGTAAATAGGGGCAAGCACGAAAAAATAATCAACGTCTACGGAAAGACTTGTTTCAAGCACGACACCATTATTTGATGTGGATAACATATATTTATCGCCCCATCGTGTTTTGAAGCAAAATCGTATATGTTTAAAAAAATCAAGGATAATAAGGGTAAATAGGGGCAAGCACGAAAAAGTAATCAACGTCTCTGGAAAGACTTGTTTTCGTACACGACACCATTATTTGATGTGGATAACTTATATTTATCGCCCATCGTGTTTTGAAGCAAAATCTAATACATTTTAAAAATCAAGGAAAATAAGGGTAAATAGGGGCAAGAATGAAAACGTAATCGACGTCTCCAGAAAGGCTTGTTTTCGAACACGACAACATTATTTGATGTGGATAACATATATTTATCGCCCCATCATGTTTTGAAGCAAAATCATATACGTTTTAAAAAGACAAGGAAAATAAGGGTAAATTGGGGCAACCACGAAAAAATAATCAACGTCTCCGGAAAGACTTGTTTCGTGCACGATACCATTATTTGATATGGATAACATATATTTATCGCCCAATCGTGTTTTGATACAAAATCGTATACGTTTAAAAACGTCAAAGAAAATAAGGGTAAATAAGGGCAAGAAAGAAAAAATAATTAACGTCTCTGGAAACACTTGTTTTAGAACACGACAACATTATTTGATGTGGATAATATATATTTATCGCCCCATCGTGTTTTGAAGCAAAATCGTATACGTTTAAAAAAGTCAAGGAAAATAAGGGTAAGTAGGGGCAAGCACGAAAAAATATTCAACGTCTTTTGGGAAAACTTGATTTCAAACACGACACCATTATTTGATGTCGATAACATATATTAATCGCCCCATCGTGTTTTGAATCGCCATCGTATACGTTTAAAAAAGTCAAGAAAAATAAGGGTAAATAGGGGCAAGCACGAAAAAATAATCAACGTCTCCAGAAAGACTTGTTTTCGAATACGGCGACATTATTTGATATGGATAACATATATTTAACGCCCCATCATGTTTTGAAACAAAATCGTATACGTTTAAAAAAGTAAAGGAAAATAAGGGTAAATAGGGGCAAGCACGAAAAAATAATCAACGTCAACGGAAAGAATTGTTTCGAGCACGACACCATTATTTGATGTGCATAACATATATTTATCGCCTCATCGTGTTTTGAAGCAAAATCGTATACGTTTAAAATAGTCAAGGAAAATAAGGGTAAATATGGGCAAGCATGAAAAAATAATCAACGTCTCCAGAAAGACTTTTTCTCGAACACGGCGGCATTATTTGATGTGTATAACATCTATTTATCACCCCATCATGTTTTGAAACAAACTCGTATACTTTTAAAAAGGCAAAGGAAAATAAGTGTAAATAGGGGCAAGCACGAAAAAATAATCAACGTCTCCGAAAGACTTGTTTTCGAACACGACACTATTATTTGATATGGATAACATATATTTATCGCCCCATCATTTTTTGAAGCAAAATCTTTTACTTTTAAAACACCGAAGGAAAATAAAGGTAAGTAGGGGCAAGCACGAAAAAATAAACAAACGTCTCCGAAAAGACTTGTTTCAAACACGACACCATTATTTGATGTGGATAACATATATTTATCGCCCCATCTTGTTTTGAAGCAACATCGTATACGTTAAAAAAAGTCAAGGATAATAAGGGTAAATAGGGGCAAGCACGAAAATATAATCAACGTCTCCGAAAAGACTTGTTTTCGAACACGACACCATTATTTGATTTAGATAACTTATATTTATCGCTCCATCGTGTTTTGAAGCAAAATTTAATACGTTTTAAAAATCAAGGAAATAAGGGTAAATAGGGGCAGGAATGAAAACGTAATCGACGTCTCCAGAAAGGCTTGTTTTCGAACACGACAACATTATTTGATGTGGATAACATATATTTATCGCCCCATCATGTTTTGAAGCAAAATCATATACGTTTAAAAAAGTCAAGTAAAATAAGGGTAAATTGGGGCAACCACGAAAAAATAATCAACGTCTCCGGAAAGACTTTTTTCGAGCACGATACCATTATTTGATATGGATAACATATATTTATCACCCAATCGTGTTTTGAATCGTATACGTTTAAAAAAGTCAAAAAAAAAATAAGGGTAAATAAGGGCAAGTAAAAAAAAAATAATTAACGTCTCTGGAAACACTTGTTTTAGAACACGACACCATTATTTGATGTGAATAACATATATTTATCGCCCCATCGTATTTTGAAGCAAAATCGTGTACGTTTAAAAACTTCAAGGAAAACAAGGGTAAGTAGGGGCAAGCACGAAAAAATATTCAACGTCTCCGGAAAGACTTGTTTTCAAATACGGCGACATTATTTGATATGGATAACATATATTTAACGCCCCATCATGTTTTAAAACAAAATCATATAAGTAAAGGAAAATAAGGGTAAATAGGGGCAAGCACGAAAAATAATCAACGTCTACGGAAAGAATTGTTCGAGCACGACACCATTATTTGATGTGGATAACATATATTTATCGCCTCATCGTGTTTTGAGGCAAAATCGTATACATTTATAAAAGTCAAGGAAAATAAGAGTAAATATGGGCAAGCATGAAAAAAATAATCGTCTCCAGAAAGACTTCTTTTCGAACACGGCGACATTATTTGATGTGGATAACATCTATTTATCGCCCCATAATGTTTTGAAACAAACTCATATACGTTTAAAAAAGCAAAGAAAAATAAGTATAAATAGGGGCAAGCACGAAAAAATAATCAACGTCTCCGAAAGACTTGTTTTCGAACACGACACCATTATTTGATACGGATAACATATATTTATCGCCCCATCGTTTTATGAAGCAAAATCGTTTACTTTTAAAAAACCGAAGGAAAATAAAGGTAAGTAGGAGCAAGCACGAAAAAATAAACAAATGTCTCCGAAAAGACTTGTATCAAACACGACACCATTATTTGATGTGGATAACATATATTTATCGCCCCATCGTGTTTTGAAGCAACATCGTATACATTAAAAAAATTCAAGGATAATAAGGATAAATAGGGGCAAGCACGAAAAAATAATCAATGTCTCCGGAAAGACTTGTTTTCGAACACGACACCATTATTTGATTTGGATAACTTATATTTATCGCCCCCTCGTGTTTTGAAGCAAAATTTAATATGTTTTAAAAATCAAGGAAATAAGGGTAAATAGGGGCAAGAATGAAAACGTAATCGACGTCTCCAGAAAGGCTTGTTTTCGAACACGACAACATTATTTGATGCAGATAACATATATTTATCGCCCCATCATGTTTTGAAGCAAAATCATATACGTTTAGAAAAGTCAAGGAAAATAAGGGTAAATTGGGGCAACCACGAAAAAATAATCAACTTTCTGGAAAGTCTTGTTTCAAGCACGATACCATTATTTGATATGGATAACATATATTTATCGCCCAATCGTGTTTTGAAACAAAATCGTATACATTTAAAAAAGTCAAAGAAAATAAGGGTAAATAAGGGCAAGAAAGAAAAAATAATTAATGTCTCTGGATAGATTTGTTTTCAAACACGACACCATTATTTGATGTGGATAACATATATTTATCGCCCCATCATTTTTTGAAGTAAAAATCGTATACGTTTAAAAAAGTCAAGTAAAATAAGGGTAAAAAAGGGAAGCACGAAAAAATAATCAACGTCTCCGGAAAGACTTATTTTCGAACACGAACCATTATTTGATGTGGAAAACATATATTTATCGCCCCATCATGTTTTGAAGCAACATTATCTACGTTTAAAAAAGTCGAGAAAAATAAGGGTAAATAGGGGCAAGCAGGAAAAAATAATTAACGTCTCCGGAAAGACTTGTTTTCGAACAAGGCGACATTATTTGATGTGGATAACATATATCGCCCCATCAT
>CACSLK010032818.1:0-10015 GCA_902706635.1 Striga hermonthica | reverse complement strand
GCACGCTGCTATGCGTTGCGGGTACGCTGACTGGCGTGCTGCCTGGCACACTGGACGTTGGCCGAGGTGCTGCTGCCGCTGTGTGCGGCAGCGTGACCACGGTCGACCCATTGCCGACCGTCCGGCGAACTCTTCCGACCAAACTGACTTAATTAAACCTGTTCTGATCTAGTATGACCATTAAACTGAATTTAAATAGTAATTGTTGAACTTATACTCCGGCCCTAACACTCGGCCGTTGTGCGCTCGCTATGTGCGAGGCCTACGGCCTTCGGCCATCTCACAACCAAACAGGACATAGTTAAACCTAACATGATTTAACCTGAATGCACTTATTAACCACAACCTGAAAACATAACAGGTGCATACTGAACATGAAAGGCCGTGGCGGGCGCGCCGTGCGCCGCCGACGGCTATACGCCGTCTCCCGGTCGAACTACCTTTTCCTTCGACAACTCCTGAACATCTCAGCATAATCATCATGGTGAAGCAATTTAAAAGCATGAACAACTAGGTGAACATGAACATTACTGAAAACGGCAAAACACGACCCGAGGCTGCCCGTGGCCACGCGCGATAGGCGCTGGCTACGGCTCGAGCCTATTTGCCGACAAAACCTCATCTTTACTCGACAATTTTTATCATACTGAACATGAACCTAAATACTGAACATTTACACGATAATGGTTCGAGAGTTGCCGGAAAAATCAATAATTACTCGGTAGTGATCTTACTTAAATTTAATCGAACATAGGCACGGTTTTGATTGAAATTCCCAAATATGATCTGAATAATTAACCTTGAATCAATCTTACTAACAGGATTATGAACTGAAGAGGAATTTACCTCACTGATTGTTCGATCAAAACCGGAAAATAGGTCGTGCCTCCTTCCTCGCGTGCACTCCGAGCGGTGCCCTTCCCTTGCCATGTACTTTGATGGGAAAAATTAGGGAACTTGCTTAACTTCTAAAGGCTGCTGAAGGTTAATATATTCTGCTGAAAAGGGTTACTAGTAAGCTGAACAATGCCTTAAGAAAATGAGGAAAATTTTGGATCAACACACTCCTTATATACACGGTCACAAGGATGGTAATGACGAGCAAGAGACGTGGCCGCATGATGTCTTGACATTTGCTTTTAATTTGGCAATCTTGGAGATGATTCATCCTTCCTCTAGTCTCCCTTAAAGACACGTGGGTTTCCTTTAAAATGAAGAAACATTTCATAAATTTCTCCTACAATTCGCACGACATTTGGGAATTTATCACGGCTCAATACCTTAATTGTGGTTAATTCACTAATTAACCACTATTTATGTTTAATTATTCAATTAAACATAATGCTTAATCACCAAAATTATTTCGAACGTAAGCGGTACATCGAAAATAGATTTCGGTAATCTCGACTGAACATAATTAATTCCGAAAATAATAAACGATAACATTATTATATCGGAACTAACACGTAATTTATACCGATAAAATATCGGGATATTACACTCTAATAGTATTTTCAGCCACCAAAACCGAATCAAGGGAGTTAAAATCAAATTTTCGTCAAATTTTTGATTTTAAGGTAACCGTTCGTTTGAAGTCCGAATTTAGTTCCGTAAATTTTGTTATTCTCATTTTCTTAGCATGTTCCAAGATAGCTCTCACTAATTAATATTTTTCAGCTATTTTTAATATAAAAACCGAATTAGAAGAGAAAAAATTTATTGTAGTCAAATTCTTCGATCTTCGGTTATAGTCGGATTTTAAGTCCAATTTTGGTTCCGTAAAATTTATTTTTCCTCTCAATCCTTTTAGTATGCATCAAGACCATGCTTAACATTATTTTTACAAGTTAAAGTGACCAACATTTCGGATTTTAGTGATCATCATAAGGTAATAACCAAAACAAAGAGCATATTAATGATCATAGCCATATTATTTCTTCATGTGAGCACATGATCTTGATCCAAATCTTGTTCCCTACCACATGTGATGCTAAACCAAATCCTTTTGTTCAGCTAAGCTTCCACATTGTTGAGAATCTTGGCAAGACAACCCAAGTCAACTAGACAACACCTAATGTGCACATGAGAAATTTAACAACCATTTGCATATAATTTCTACCATTTTGTCTTGGTTATTCATGAGATACTTTAAGTATCATTCCTTAGCTGAGAATAGCCTTTGAAAACTTAGAAAACATTATCAAAAAGAGAGAAAAACCGAGTTCAAGCAAGAAGGGGAGAGAAGGAGAAGAACCGAACAACACTTCTTTCATTTATCCTCATCATTTTCATTTCCTTGAAGGAGGTAAGGTGCCTCTGTTATGACATTAAGAAATTATTTTCTGAAAATGTATTCTTCATATGAATTGTAGTTAATCCTGTTATCTTTCTCTAGGCTTTGGAATTTCGATAATCCGATTAATATTGAATGAGTTATGATTTTTACAAATTTATCGTACATGCAGTTTTTCCGGACCCGGCAGCATGAGTTTATATAATGTTTGGCCTGTTTATGGTGTCATAATGTGATCTAGTGAATTTGTAGTCTTCAGGAAAGTTATAGGTCTGTTGATTAGCTTTCTAATGAGATAGGATTCATACTGAGGTGATATCTATAGCTCTAGTTGTGTTCATATGATTGTAGATATACATGAAGTAGGGTTTTACACTTTGGCAGAAAATTGATTTTAAATGTTAGTAGATTTTACACCAAATGAAAGTTGTAGGGCTATCTCTTAGCTTTATAAGCATACTAGAAGCATGTAATTTAGAGGTCGGTAACATGATTAAGAAGATAAATTCTGAGATGCTGTTTATATCATACCTTAGTCTCGGGCAGACTTTATGAATCGAATGTTCTGTATCCAAACTTATTTATAAGGTGATTATTTGCCAATATGATCTTCAGCAAAGCTGTAGACATTGGACTTAGCTATCATTTGGTTTTTGAATCTCATTAAACACATGTCTGTAGCTCCAGTTATCTATTAAATACTGAAGTCTGGTCGGTTACAAGTTCTCGATTTTTAACTGCTACTCAGTTTTGAATGTTCGATAATTTATTTCCTAGTACACGACCTTATTTGCTTTTAGTGTCTTCATAAACATTGTAGATTCATATCTTAGGATTTCAGTGCAACTTGCATCATATTCATCCGAGTTATGTGTTGAAAGTTATGTTCATTTTAAAAACGCTGACGGGTTAGATTTTGAAAAAACGTACGTGGTATTTTCGAAAATGAGATTTTCTTGATTAAATGCTTATGTGAGCTTAGGTGGATTAAGTTATTGTTATGATTGGTTGGTCATGTGTTGAATAGTCATTTATAGGACTATTTTAATATATGTAGGTGTTTGACGAGCTGAGCTTGCTGCCTACTCGTGTTTTTGTATCTATCGCTTCGGTAACCAGGTGGGTTACTTATAAAGTTTGTTATGCCGTATGTGTTTACTTTAATGTTGGGTTGGTATGATTGAAGTATGCATGTAAACCATGTAGCCTATCGGCGTGAGCCGATTCGGACGTCGGTACGGTTGTCCCCGTCGATGTAATACAGTTACCCTTGCGAGGTAAGTCTCCGTAAGACCTAATGAAAGGCCGTGTCTTGTTGTATGGCACGTACCCCCATGAGTTAGGGTAATGAATCCCCTTTCCAGGCTAATGAAAGATGTGTACACGTGGGTAATATGTTGTGATGTGATTAGACGTGACAGAATAATTGATTTATGTTCATGCTGTAACCATACCTTCTTTACATTATTTATTAATGTGATATACGTGCATAGTGGTGAGCACGCATTTTCATCTTGTGCTCATCCCCACCTGCTCTTCACGGATGCAGGTTAAACAGGTGTTGGGTGACGAGGAAGGACGAGTGGGTCGGTCTTATGATTATGATTATTTATGCTTCCGCATATGAATAAATGTGTTAGTGTTTGGAACTTTGTTTTGGGTTAAGACATGAAAACTATTTTAAAAACTCCTGTTTGAGTATGTTGAATTTTTGGGATGTTTTGATGAACCTAATGTGAATTGGTCATAATATGTTTGGTTATTTCATGCCTTCGTTTACGAGCTGAATAACTTATGTTGAAAATCAGGTTAATAAAAACCTTGTGAAAAATTCGGGTAATGAAATCCCGTGGGCCCAGATAAGACTTGGGTTATGAAAAATGTTGTTTAACACCCATTGAATTTTGAAAATGATCTCAAAATTTTATACTGATTTTCGGAAAGTTCGGAATTTCTGTAAAATCAAAGTGTGGTGTTACAGTTTGGTATCAGAGCCAGTCTGCGGTTCTGTAGACTGGTTTATATGTGAGTATGTGTTTAGACCTTGTAATATGACCACTCGTCTCCGTCACTCCGCGCTGCTTAAGGTATGTGTTTATATAAGTATCAATGAAAATACTTATAATGTAAATTGTAATTTTTGTATTCTTGCCTAAGTAGTAGTGGAACTACTTATGAGATGGTTGTTGAAATTTTGGGTGGTAGTGGATGTTTTATCTACCTTTGTTATGATTCGAATTCTAGTGATCAACTAGGAGAACTTTAGTTGCATTTGAGATTAATTATGACCCTAGAATTTTTTTTTCTGTAAATTTCAAGTTAGCACTTTGTGCGAGATATCTCATCGATGAATGAGATTTGCAATTGTGCACCATAGCTTTCTGGTGACCAACGTCAGGATATCTTATTGAGATTAGACAACTGAGAGGTTTAGAATGTGCGGGATCACTCAAATGTCTAGATCAGTTGACAAGCGGACCAAAGGGATTGTTATCGAATAGTTAATCGGCATTTCCTAAATCGCACATGAGATATTACTCGTGTCAAAGAGGAATGACGTTTTCTCATCGGTATCAACAGAGTCGTATGTTCTGAAGTTATCGATTCTGAGGAAATCCAAATGAACATTTGAATTAAGAAAATTTCTCAATCAAGAATCAAGTAGTATTGAGGTGTGAATCAAGCATATACTAGAAGAAGTATATTTACACAATCAAACTATTTGAAAAGATAAAGACGTTAGTAACCTTGAAAGTCAAACATGAAGAAAGAAAAAAAAAAGATACATAAAGGGAGGGTGCGTCTCAAGAGTACAAGACTCTGTAACTCTGCCACCCATTAGTGGTTATAAGGGTTCACAATTATCTCGCCTAATTTAAATTGACTGGATTTAACATGACTTTACTTATTAAACAAGCCCTGAACACGTACTTATGCACGCTGAGTATGGAAAAAGGCCGCGGCGGACGCCCGTGCGCCGCCGTCGGCTATGTGCCGTCTCTCGGCCACACTAGCTTATTAACCGACAACTTCAGAATATCTCAATACGAATATTAATCTGAACAATTTTAGGACTAAACCACACTGAAGAACATGATTTATACTAAACTTACAAGGTCATGGACCGCGGCCGCCCGAAGCTACACGCGATAGGCGTGAGCGACGGCCGTGGCCAATTAATCAACAAAATCCCCTATCTCTTCAACAAAGCTGACCGTATTGAATACGAAATAGACTAAACTGGACATATAAACGATCATGATTCAAGAGTTGCTGAGAGAAATCGAAGATTGTTCGGTCATAATCTTAGTTAAACATGCTCGCCTATATGCACGGTTTAATCTGAAATTCCGACAATTAAACGAACACTTAACCTTGAGGTAACCTAATTAACATAAACATGAGTTGAATAAGGGGTTACCTTCTCTGCTTGAATGATCGAAATCAGAAAATAGGCGTGGTCTCCCTTCCCCGCGCGTACTCTGTGCGGTGTCCTTATTGCCGTGCGATTTTTGGGCAGAAAACTTTAGGAAAAATTGATGGAACTTAAGGGCTGCTGAAGGGCTGTTTGCTGCTGAGTTCTAAAGGAAAAAGTGGGGAAATTTCGTCCAAATGGTTCTTAATATACAAAACCGAAGAGGGATCCTTAATGACGATGGAGGGACGTGGCTTCTCCTAGCCCTTCACACTTGTTCATGTCTTAAGCACTTTGTGATGACTATGCACCCTCATATCTTGACAAATTGCTTGATATTATTGGTGGAAAATCATTTCCTCAACATAAGGAAACCCACGGCTTAATATGAATAACTTAGGGAAAATGCCTATATTTGCACGGCTTTGGACATTGACTCTGATTAATCAATGATTAATCACGTAACTTTATGTTTAATTATTAATTAAACATATTACTTAATTACCAAAATTATTTCGAACGTAAACGGTACGCCGAAAATACATTTCGGTAATCCCGACTGAACTTAATTAATTCCGAAAATAATAGACGATAACACTATTATATCGGAATTAAACGTGATTTATACCGATAAAATATCGGGATATTACAATCCTCCCTCCTTACAAAATTTCCGTTTTCGGAAATTCAAAACATAGCTGAATACATGAACTGGGTACATAAAATAAGGAAATATGTACATCAAACTGAAAGTCTGGAAAACGAGCGCGAATGTCGGACTCTTCCTCCCAAGTAGCTCCGTGGCGATCCCACTGAATGCGCACGAGGGGGATATCTCGCTTCTGGAGCCGACGGACCTGACGGTCTAATACAGCTACCGGTCGCTCCTCGTACGACAAATCTGGCTGAACCTGAATATCCGAGTGAGGGATGACATGATCGGGGTCGCACACGTACTTACGCAACATCGATGCGTGAAATACGTTATGAATGCCTGATAATTCGGGAGGTAGGGCTAGACGATACGCGACCTCACCTACTCGTTCGAGAACCTCGAACGGATCAATGAAACGAGGGTGCAGCTTCCCTCTCTCGCCGAATCGCACTACTCCGCGAACCGGACGAACTCTGAGAAAGGCGTGCTCGCCAACCTCAAACTGAATGTCTCGTCGATGATGATCGGCAGAAGATTTCTGTCGACTCTGAGCTGTCTTAAGTCTCTGCCGGATCAACTCGACCTGCTCTGCTGTCTCCTCGATCATCCTAGGACCGAGTACTCGCCGCTCTCCAACGTCGTCCCAATAGAGAGGGGAACGACACTTGCGACCGTAAAGTGCCTCGTAAGGAGCCATCTGAATAGAGGAATGATAACTGTTGTTATACGTGAACTCGGCGTACGGCAACAGCGACTCCCACTTGGCACCCCTGTCAACAACCAAGGCGCGAAGCATATCCTCGAGTGTCTGAATCGTCCGCTCTGACTGACCATCTGTCTCCGGATGGTAGGCTGAACTGAACTCAAGCTTTGTGCCCATCGCCTCATGTAAACTGTGCCAGAATCGGCTGACGAATCTGGGATCTCTGTCTGATACAATCGTGACGGGCACTCCGTGGAGTCGGGTGATCCCACGGGTATATATCTCAGCCAACTTGTCTAGAGACGTCTTCATCGAAACGGGTAAGAAATGTGCAACCTTAGTCAATCTGTCGACCACGACCCAGATAGCGCCGTGATGTTCAGACGACCTCGGTAATCCCGTAACGAAATCCATAGTAACTTCCTCCCATTTCTACCTCGGAATCGGCAGTGGCTGTAGGAGGCCAATCGGACTCTGATGCTCGGCCTTGACTTGCTGACAGGTAAGACACCGCCTGACGAACTCGGCGACGTCCTTCTTCATGCCTCTCCACCAAAACGACCCTTTCAGGTCGTGGTACATCTTCGTGCTCCCGGGATGGGCCAAGTAAGGTGCGGTATGTGCCTCTGATAGAATCTCCTTCTGCAATGCCTCGGCTTTCGGGACCACGATCCTGCCTCTGAACTCCAAGGCACCATCGGCGCCTAGCTGAAAATCCTGTACACCTCCGGCGCGAACTTTGGCCTCCATGACACGAACAAACTCGTCAGAAGCCTGCTCTCGCCGGATCCTTTCTCTTAGTGTCGGCTGAAGCTGCATAGCACTGACACTGGCACTGGTGTTCCCCGAGACAGCTATGGGAAGTGCATCGATCGCCTGAAGCTGCATCCGGGCGAACTCATGGATCAACGGACTCTGCTGCGTAATGACGTATGTCAAGTCTCCCGTCACCTTTCGGCTTAGGGCATCTACGACGATGTTCGCCTTTCCCGGATGGTACTGGATAGAACAATCATAATCCTTGACCAATTCGAGCCAACGGCGCTACCTCATATTAAGCTCCTTCTGTGTAAAGATGTACTGTAGGCTCTTATGGTCAGTGAATATCTCACAGCGTCCGCCGTAAAGATAATGACGCCAGATCTTCAGGGCGTGAACGACTGCGGCTAACTCTAAGTCGTGCGTAGGATAGTTCTGCTCATGAGGCTTATACGCAACGACCTGTCCGTTCTGCATAAGAACACATCCCAAGCCCTGCCTCGAAGCATCGCTATAGATAGTGAAACTCCGAGAAGGATCTGGGATAGTCAACACCGGTGCTGAAGTTAACCTCCTCTTGAGCTCCTCGGAAACAGTAAAACTGGAATGTACAAGCTTAACTTAAAGCTTATATTTACTGATTGCACGACTTGAGAATCTAGTAATTTAATACTGAATAAAAGACGGGATCTGAACTGAAGATACATCAATTCACAATTAAGTGAATTGTAGAATACTGTGAACTGAAAATGGACACTTTTCTAAAAGAAAGTATTCCACTGCTAAGACATGATCTCAAAACGAAACTCTGAAATATGTTGGTCATCCTCTCCTGGCTGCTGGCGGATCTCCAATCGGAATGCTGGTGGTGTAATATCCCGACTTTTTATCAGTATAATAATATTTCAGTTCCGATATTATTTTTCGGAATTATTTATTTTCAGTTATTTCAGTCGGAATTACCAAAAGATATTTTCGACGTACCGTTTACGTTCGGAATAATTTTGGTAATTTAGCATTATGTTTAATTGGATGATTAAACATAATTAAGTGATTAATTTAACTTAATCACGAGATTAGCTTGATGCTCGGATTTTATTCCGAGCCATGCCATTGCCGTGCGCATGTGTGTATGCCGTGCGTATTCATGTTCTTATGTCGTGTGTGTGTTCATGTTAGTGCAACTTGTCCAAGAGATCCGTGTGCGAGCCGTGCGTCACTCAGCCATGCAAGTCGTGCGCTCCGTGCATGCATTTGCTAGAGATTCGGTCAAGATGCCTCCCAACATTTCCGTGAGAATCCGTGCGCACCTCCTTGTCCTTTTGCTCAAGTATCCGTGCCCATTTTTGTTGGCATTGTGCGGAGTGTCCAATGCCGTGCACATGTTGTGACATTTTATCCGAGCATCTTCCTTCATTTCTTGGCATTATGCGTGAGTATATGAGACAAAGGGAGTTTGGAGTGTTTTGCATGTGATGATACTTGTACATGCTTGGACCGAATCTTTTTCCCCCCCTCACGCACTCATGCACTCGGTTTTATTAAGTGGAGCCTTGGGAAAATTTTTGTTCCATTTCCTCCTCTAAGTTGTCAAGTGCCGAGAGTAGTGAGATATAGAGAGCATAGTGTGAGTTGTGTATTTTGCGTGTGTTGTGCGCGAGCATTACCGAGAGCCATCGCGCATAGACAGCAGCAGTCCGACGTACCGCACGCAAGCAGCACTCGTACGCGAACCGCGAGTATTGCACGCGTAGCAGCAGGACACGCGGCGGTCCGAGTACAAGCACACACGCAACGCACGCGGAGTTCTTCACGGCCGAGAGCACGGTTCCGAGTCGTTTAACCTCTTGAGTTTTATAAGAGGTAAGTTCCCGTCGGCTTTCAACCAAGAATATCATGTTTATCAAGATTAGAATTTATTTGTTCATGCATGCGTGTTTTGAGGAATCGTAGCCGTAGCCGTGTGTTCATGTCATGTTATAAATTAATTCACCGAATCATGTTATTATTTTCATGGAATTCTCCGAGTAATCCCCGCATACTTAGTCTTTATTTGCGAAACTATGTTTATTTGAACTTAAGTATTCGGGTGAAATTAGTCATGTTAATGGGGTTTGGCCGAGAGGAGTGTGGTCGCACACATAGCGCGCACCACGGGCCACCCGAGCACTCTTGCATGTTATTTTCAAA
>CACSLK010032808.1:0-10851 GCA_902706635.1 Striga hermonthica | reverse complement strand
TGGATGGATTGTCCCTTGCTTGCTGTCAACTTAATGCGCTTACCTTACTATGGAAATATATAGCCCTATCGTTTATCGTTTAGCAAAAAGATATAGCCCTCCCCTATTGGACTGGATGGAAGAGAACTCCCAGGTATAAGGGATTATCTTAAGGCAGGGCTTTCCTTGGGCATTATCCGTTGAGTGCTCTTCAAACCTGAGATTTCAACCGAAAAAGCTCTAGGACTTCACTTCGCTTCGCCAATACTTCTGACTGAACTGCGCTTCGTTCGTTGGGTCAAGATCCGTAGTGGATAAGGACCAAGGATGATTGTGTGGCCTAAAGTCGCGGAAGGAGTAACGAGTAGTAGCTCTGCCTTCGATTGGGCTGTGTGTGAAATGCTGGACACGTAATGACCACAACAATGATTTACGTGGTTTTGGTGGGTGTGAAGGCAGTTATAGCAAGTGTGCCGGTATTGTTAAGCCGGCGAAAGGTGAGACTGGGGGTAAAGGGTGGTACTAAATGGAGTCCCGATTCAAAAGTAATTGCTACTTAAGCGGCAGCAGACTAGTCTTTATGGCCAGAATTGTCCGCAAGGTGAAAAGGTTGCTATGGAATTGCTCCTATTACAAATCCCGTGCCAATGTCAGATCTACGAATACCGGGTTGTTCTTTGCAAGAATACGCTATTTATTTTGCTTGGCTCTTTGAAGGACGTGAATCAGAAGGTGCATAGAAAGCCCTGAGAGAAGGAATTGAATCAATAGTCTAAGGGGCATGCCCAGAATAAACTGCTGATGTTGAAGTCAGTGAAGAAGATTCATCCTATACTCTCATAAGCATCGAATGGGATTTCTGGGCAGAATGCGCTCGACGCAATTGAATCAACTGCATAAAAGTCCGTTCACTCCATTGTCATTTCATTTCCAGTTTTTTTCTCTTCTTCAGAGTTAAGCTAGCCACTCTCAATTAGTGGAGTGGGCAACTTGCTTCGGCTGCTTCCATTGATGGAGGCCTGGCCTTATGATAGGATAAAAGGCAAGCGAATACTAATCCCTGCAAAGGGCTGGGCAGACACCATATACACCTCCTCACACTCTTATCGATCCGGCCGACAGATGCCTGTTCTGCTAAATCACCCTATCTTTCTAACTCGTCGTCTTAAGAACTCCGCCTTTTCCGTGGGCATTTGTACACCAGTGGTTTAGTCTACAAATCCTTTTCTTCTAGGTCTCTGCCGGCAAGATGTCAAATTTAGGAAAGATGTCCGATTGCAATACACAATACAAGTCATTATCTATAGTAGACTACGTAGGCGCTTAGAGAGGTTCGATGTAATTGAGAAAATGAGGTAGTAGCAGCAGCAGTAACACTGTACATCAACAGGTTCTATCCCGATCAGCTTTCGGTTAAGTAATCTGTCACTATTTATTATCTTTCGTTTGTCAACCGTTCATGCTTTTACGCTTTGTATCGGAACTCCGAATTTTCTTTCTTTCGACTTTGTTCTCTGTTTGTGTCGGGTACTCGCTCCGCGAATTGGTATGATAACCAGTAAAGGGAGGGAACATAGTCATCTTTTCCAGAGCACCTTACACCGTAACAGCAATACCAAGGGATATGAGCAAAAAGGTCTTGTCACGAGCCGAGATCGAACCGGCGCTTTCCGGGTGTCAATCCATTTATGATCATATCAGACAAAATGGAAATGTGGAAGAATTTTTCTTCTCCACCTCCTTCCGCAGTTCAGTGATTGGTAGTCTCAGTCTGTCTCTACCTGACCTTATGACTTCACATTATTAGATCTTGGACAGATCTGACGATCGAAGGGCCAGATGATGAATCCACCACGAGGCATGCCGATCGATCGGTTTTCAAGTCAAAGCAAAGTCCGATTGTCTCACTAGGGAGTTGACATCCCGGATCATGAGCTGAATGGGGTTGTTATCGTAGATTAGGGGTCCCAAGCTTCCATTCCCGATGCTATTGCTATCCTATAGGCGGCGAACAAGCCAAGCTGAATACAATTGGTATTGGTGCAAGAACTCACTCAATAGGATGTCAACAGCGGGAATGCTAAATCCAAGCCGACTCTTATTGTCACATCGAAAGACAAAGAAAGCTTCCGGCTCAGCTTACGCCTAAAAGCCTTACGGCTCGTATCTGTCGGACACTTAGACTATAGGAGAAAGCCCTCTATTTGAATCGGTTACTTTGTTCTCCCCCAAAGCACTCTTTCAAAGGCCAACCTATTATTCTTCTTAGCGGAAAGATCCTTTATGTGGAAAATGGAGGCCTAAAATCTCATTCCTTTTCACATTTCATTGACCTACACTACAGAAAGAGCAGCCAGTGTCAGAGAGCTCTGTTGAACTCTTCCTAACCATAAAGGGAATGAATGCCTTAATGGAATGGAATCCGGGATCAGATTAGGTTAAGGTCAATGTAACCAGGACTTCACTGAACAAGCAAGGGATTGAGCAAGACGCGCGAAAGCCGTTGCGCGTTAGCGCAGTAGTTTGATTGCTGGAAAGGGATTCGAAAAAAGAAATGAAGCAGTTTGCTCCAATTCAATGGAACTAACTAAGTAATTGCGTAGGAGAGGAACTACCGAGCTAAGCCAAAAATGGGAGAACCATGGGGTGAAGGCAGACTGTCATTACACGATGGGAAGACTTGGACAAAAAGGATCGTACTGCAGATACGCGTCGCTCATTAGTGGAGTACAACCACTCATGCGGGATTGGGCTCCAGAGTAGGATCGAGGTCTCATATGGTTCAAACCGAGGTTCTAAGTGTTTTCTGAATTAATGAGTGAAGCCTATCAACGAAAGCATGCACGTTGTAGCTCCTTTCCATGGCTATTTTTCTTTCTTTGCTCGTCTAGTACGTTTGCCGTCAGTAGTACCTGGCCCCAAGTGGCAAGCTAAGGGCGAAGGAGTGAAGCAAAACGACTTACAGGAAAGGAACGAAAGGGATCTAGTTTGAGTGCCAGTGAGTAAGGAAGCGGGTGAGCTCCCCGGTCTGGGAGTTAAAGGCAAGCAGTACTCCCTGTAAAAGGTAAGGGCCTACTAAGCAAGTTCAAAAAGAGAAAGGAAAGGGGTGTTCAATGAAAACAAGAAGACCGGGAACTACCAGAAAGGGTTGCCAGCGTAGCGAACACTGACTTTGAGGCTCGATATAATTGACCTGAGCGTGATGCTATTCTATTTGATCGGTGATCATAGGAAGATAACATATACTGCTTTCTATTCAATCTTCTTTCTATGGCTCAAACCAAAGAAAGAACAACCCATTGCTCTGTTGAAATGAAAGAAAGCCTTGTTCTGGATGGTGGATTGAGGAGAGAGATCTACGATGTGGTGACGCTCCAGCCCACTTTTGGATAAATAAGGCTTGATGTAATTAACCTAGGAAGGTCAAGAACTAGCGCATTGAAAGTCTAGCTATAGGGTGGTGGGCGGAGAAGGAAGAGCTGTTACATACGTCATTTTCATGAATACCTGAACTACTCACCTACCCTTGTTACTGAGACTTTCGTGTCAACACAACAATAATGAGAGTTAGTCCTTGAAAGGCCTCAAATGGTAGAGGTTCGACAACCCTTTGAACATGACGAGTGGGATCATATATAATAGAAAGTCACGCCTGCAGGACTTCTAACTCTCCATTTCATTTCATAAGAGAAGAAATCCGCCTAGAGCTGAAAAAAGGTATGCCACTTTTCTCCCTACGATCGACTGTGCCCGTTGTTGGCTTTTCAGATGCTTTCAAAGACTCTACATTCATTGTATATATCTCTTTTCGTCTCATTGACATCAGAGATTGCATTCAATCGAATGGTTTGACATAAGAGATGTTCTAGTCTATCTGTAGTAGTTCTGTTTTTTATAGTAGTACATGAGGGTGGCTTCCTCAACAGTTCTGAATACAGTTGATTGAGGCCAGCGACTCACTACTATTCTAGCACAGGGTAAGAGAAGGGCGCATCTAATGAAGAAAGAAAAAATGAATTCTCACGGCGGCAGGCTCGATGAAATTGACCCAACAAACGAAGCGAAGCGAAGTGAAGTCATAGAAGTTCAAACCTGTGAAGTAAAGAGAGATCCTTCTCTCCCAAAGGAGTAATAGAAAATTGTCGGTTTTTTTTTAAGATTTCAAACCAACCAGGTCTACAAACTTCCATAGGAGACCGAAACGAAGCAACTGTGGGTCGATTCAAGTGATCTTACACTGGTAATTGACTACTGGGGCCCGAAATACTCGATGCTAACATCTGCTTGCATCGCGGTATCATAGTACCAACCAATCCCGAACCCGTGCATGCATGGTTTTTTCGGGATGGAACACTTTTTCCTAAAGGAGTTGGAGCCCTTTGCCTTTTCCGGGACTTAAAGAATGGAAAAAAGTCTGTTTTCAAGGATAGCGGGTAAGCAGGTTTGAAGATACTCGACCAAACAAACGAAGCGCAGTGAAGTCATAGAAGAGCAGTGGCTCTCTTGTTTTGCACGCCTACAGAGAGAGACTCAAAAACAAAAGTACCGACGCTCAATCGAAAGAAAGAGCAATCAACTATACGCTTCACTCATGCCCCAGGAATCCCTAGACACAGGGGGTAGAGCTAATCTTTTACGTCAGGGGAGCAAAGTGAGACTCAACAAACGAAGCAAAGCTTTTTTCAGTCAACAAGCAACGGCTTTCGCGCGTCTTGCTCAATCCGTTGCTTGTTCGGGAGTGCTCTGGAACAAAATACTACTCTCCTCCCAATTTAACTACCAAAAGCCGTAGTTTCGAAGCGCTGCAAAACCGCATAGCAATACCGAGCCAAGCCCAGTACCTAAAACCAGCTGCTAAACCTGATAGGAAGAAAGACTCTCCTCACAAAGGGAACTCTTTCCCACTCCTTATCGTACTTAACAATACGCTCTGTTTAAAGCTAAATCTCGTGCCATTCCCTGAGAAAGAACTAGTGGTCAAAGTGAAGAGTTTTGTTGTTCCGAGCGTTAGATTGTGTACTTGCCTCAACCAAAGACCAGTACAGGGGAAGTACCGGTAGAAGGTTAGACCGGACAGGCGGATAGCAACCAACTCGGATAGTGCCCTTAGCTAGGCCTGGTCTTCCGCCTTTGAAGCATGAGCTGTAAGGATCATCTTTCCTACACGTATCGTTATTAGAATGATTGGATTAGAACCACTGCTCCCACTCTTCCGCTTAGCTCAGTAACAACTGATGAGTGTCCCTAGCTCAACAACTCAGTCTAGCTCAGGAAGAGTGCCCACCTGATCGTTGCAACCCACTCCCCGAACCTGTTTATTGATCACCTGTACCCTTTTATCGCCTAGCTACACCCTGCTGCCAGCGCCGCTGTAAGAAAGCAATGTTAGGCTGGTCTTTACCCATCTCAGTTGATGTCAATGTTGGGTAGTGCCATCCAGTTCTTGAACGCTAGCTATATGTGTAACACATGCGAGTTGGTGTTTTCCTTCTCATTCATAGCTAGGGAAGGAAAGGTAACATTGACTTCTCAAGACAAGACTGGAAGGATCTACTTTCCATAGATGGTGGGGAATATTAGGATAAGGCGAGGGCTCTTTAGCTCGTAGGGATTGGTCCTATATCGTACCCATCTAAATAAGGGTTATCGGACTTTCCAGGGCATATCACGAGCAAGGGCTTCCAAACGCGCTCTACCCTTCTATTACCTCAACTCGAAAACAAGAACTCGATTTAACAACCTAAACATTTCGCTCATACTTTGGTACTTTCTAAACTTAGTTCAGTTCGGTTTCGGCGTAGGACTTCTCGGTTTCGCTTTCCTCTCTTCCCGCTTTGATCGAAAGTAAAAGCAGTCCTTAGCCCACTCATGAGGAGGGCCGGTGTAGAAGCTTCTATTTCGCATTTTCGCATCTATCATGAAGTCCGAGGACGATTAAAGGCCCGGGCATTCAACTTGTTACGTTGTTACGAGACAGATCTGACATCAATGGCGCATTCCTTGCGTCCTAAAGGACCAGTTGACGAGACCGATAGAAGCTTCTATTTTATTTCGCATCTTTGGACAACTTACGTCTATCATCAAGGTATCAGAAAAGACGATATAAGGCCTTTTGTCCAGGCTTGAAGGGAGGTAGACGAGTCTCGTTCTAGGCCCGGGCTAAACCGCCTTTTATCGAGAGTTGTGGACAAGCCATGGGTGATTCCCTATATTGGATCGTTAACGTGCCAACAATGGATTTTAGATTCTCTAGTGGCAAGTCCTTTTGAGGAAAGAAGACCCCAGCGGGAAGTCTTTCAGTGAGAGCTTGTTCCTGAGTTGGTAGCTAAGAGCTGGTAGTTCTGAGTCGACGAGCTTATCATTACCTAAAGCAATCTGACAACATGGGGAGTGTCCCCCTATGGAGAGTGTTACCGCGTTAGATCGGCGCCTAGTAGAAGCGGTAGTTCTGAGCCAAGTGGAAGAGGCGGTCGAGTAATTAAGAGTTCTTGAGTTCGTAGTTCCGGAAGACCTATGACCAATGACCTGGGAACTAAGCCCTAGTGGTTGTTGTCTTGGATTTCGGAGAAGTTGACGAGTTAATGAGTTCCGGGAACTATAGAGTTTTAATCGCTATTACCTACGCCTTCAATCAACCAGAGAGGGACCTTACATCTACCCCCCTCCAGTAGGGCCTTCCATCGCTTGATCGGCTTAAAGGAATGTTGTTCTGCTCCTGTCTTTGCTCGAGCTTCCAGCTGACCAAAAGACCTCTATTTCAATGATTCTTTCTATTTAGTTTAGCAGATTGTATTTTGATTCAGTACCGCTGCCCTTGTCTGAAACCGATGGCACTGCCCTCCCGGCCCTTTTTTTTCCAACGAATCCGGGAAAGAGGCTCTTCAGGACCCGGCCAAAATATCCACTTTTTCACGAACTTGCAAATGAAAAAGAAAGATTCGGAAAGTGTTCTTTGCGCCACAACCCTTACCAGACATGAGGGGGAAACCGCCGCCCTTTATTCTTCCCCTCATGGAAAATGTAGCTCCCCAGCCGGACTAACTGGCTTCAGTAAGGGCGGACCTATTCCTAGCTTCTTCCGCCGACTTAGACCGAATCCCTGCACTTAACACTAGCCGCAGAGAGTTCCCCGATCCAACGAACGAAGCGAAGCAGCAAGAAAATTACTGCGCGTTAGCGCAACGGCTTTCGCGCTGGGCAAAAAGCTTATTCTTCCTCGGCTAACTATTCGCCTTTTGGTTAACGGGGTTTGGGTGCATCCAACATGCTGAAGTTTTAGACTTTGCAAACCTCGATAACCACCCGCCCCTCATGAGGAGCTTCACTCTTTAGAAAAGACTCCCACTCCTAAACACGGAATAATCAGACGAGTGAAATTCCACGCCCACTTACTGATCTCAACTTAGCGCCCCTTGGACCTTGTCGAAGCCGACACGAAAGCAAAGTATATCACTCCAGGGTCCCCTGAATCATTGTATTCATCATCAAAGGGCCTCCCTCCGAGAATGGACTAGTTGAAGTGACGCTTCGCTAGCATCGGGATTGATGAGCTTGCCTGGCACTAATGTATTGAATCCAGTCTTGCGTTAGTAGCATTGACTCTTGCGAAGAAAGAATCTCAGGAACGGAATCAACTTACTATTCTCACTCCAAAAAATGGACAGAACGACAAGGTCCGACTCACTTACGTATCGGATATGTCGGCAAGTCCAATACAAACAAAACAAGAAAGAAGTTGGTGGGGTTGCATGAAGTCTCAGTAAAGATGAAATAAGCATGTCCCTTTTTTGTCTTCGGCAAAGACTACTCGCTCGCGGTAGACTTTTCTAGCTTTATTGCAGGCTCTAAGCCTACCACTCAAGTCGACCCTAACCTTCGTTCGATAGAGCTAACCAGCAAGAAAACGGATGCGCTAACGCGCAACGGCTTTCGCGCTAGTTGCTCAATCCGTTGCTTGTTTGACTTCACTTCGCTTCTAAAGATTACATTGACCTATGGTCGTCAATTGAATCGAACCTTTTCACTCTTCTTTTTATCCGATGCACCAGGATAGCACTTTGACCATATTCATGAGAGTGCCAAGATCCATAGTTCTCTAAGGCTAACATCATGTCACCACACCTCCAGATGGGCCTATTCCACTCGGTGTGCTGGTCGTATCCTAGAATCATTTTACCTAGTGGACATGCTCGTCCAAGAGAGATTTGCACTTGTACTTGCTAATTAATTAGTCTGTTGTCGCTCGTCCTGTCGGTACTAGTTGCCTATCTCCGTCACCAAGAAGAGGGTTTGCACCGTAAAGTGGTACAGATCTACCTGTCCCCTAAAAAAGGTCAGTGTTTTGAGATCGTTCTACACAAGTAGGAGATCGAGCATTCGCATAGAAAAATGGTGATCAGATCAAATAAAGTCCGTTCGTGCCAGTCCGGGTAAAGCTACTACAATGAAGAGAGACCAATGCTCCCTTCTTTCCGAGATGAAGACCAGCCCTTATTCTCTACAAAAGGTAGTCGAAGACTGGTGGGACGACAGAAAAAGAACATATAATGTCCCGGCAAATGAAAGCGTCTCATAGTTCACACATTTGATCGATTCAAACCTGCTGCTTAAAGAGCTGCTTGCTACCACTTTGTAATTACATTATCAGAAAATAGCCCAAGCTAACTGTGGCATGCCCTGTTTACAGCTGCTTGTCTTTCCTAAATCTCAACCTCGTACCGCTCCGTGGGCATCACCTTCCTAGGGACAGAGACATCTGCGCTCTAAGGCTATCATAGTAATGCCAGCATGGTTATCATCTAACTACTGGGCAAGCTTCAACTTCAAAGTCACCTGATTTGGCACCAGCCAAAGGAGTAGGAGCAGCGTGGTGAGTCTGATGATGGTCGTTTGCCAGATAATATGGATGAAGATGTTGTTCCCTTTGTTGATATTCCCGACTCCCAGGTCTCCGGAGTCTGAAGACGTAAGGGCACGTGAACCTCCCGACGTGGATATGGGAACGGTCGTGCCGTAAACCCCTGTTGAATGTTTAAAGTCCGACGGTGACGCAAGTCAAGCTAAGGCCTTCGTTCGTTGGGTCGAGCCTGTATTCTATTTCATTGGCCTTGGTCCAACCAAATACTCATTTCGGATGTTCCCATCCATTTTCTCCCTCTCTCGGTTTTCTCGATATAATTGACCTCCTCTTTGTCTAGTTGGTCCGCTTTCAGTGAATGAGCTCGCTTCCGGAGATTCGAGACGGGGACAAGAGATTTCGCGACGGATAAGGGAATGCTTTCTCTGAGGGCTTCGTTTGACGAAGCGAAGTTCAGTCAAAGTTTGGTTTCAAGTTTTGGATAGCGAGCAAAGGAATATCTCGACTAGCTGATTTATTCAAAATATCCCACGCTACCTTATCATCCTGAGCCACGTCGATGGAGGCATAATTGATGAAAAAGATTCCCTTACTTTGTTCTCTGACTTCGTGTATATTTTACTTTCATTATGAACTGATAATAGAAGGAAAGTGGGATGCTGGTAGGACTAAATACACTGATTTACGGAGATTCTTTTCAAGGGGGAAATGAAGTCATGCCTAGGAGCAAGAAGTGCCAAAAAACGCATTCTATCCACCCTGCTTTGGCTGTGCCTTCCAGTAGAGAGAGGGAGATCAAATGGCAGTAAAATGAACTTATTAAACAAAGAAAGAGGAGTCACTAGAACGAAGCTTAGCAGAATATTAGTCCCTTTCAGTTCCTGGACTGGGCTCAACAGAAGTTGAGTGGGACGAAAAGTCTTTTGAAACGATCTCTCTTCTCTTAACCCATACTGTCCTGCCCTGAACTAGAACTCGAACTACTGGCTATGTCATTTTTCTTGGCTCAAATGTCATCTCGACTTTCGCTCCTTTCCTGAACTGAACAAGCAAGGGATTGAGCAAGACGCGCGAAAGCCGTTGCGCTAACGCGCATCCGTTTTCTTGCTGCTTCGAAAAGTACTAATAAAAGAAGAAGCAATCGTTGACCTTCCTTACGGCTATAGCTTACAAGTATCGGTCTTCTTCCCGGCTAAATAGCAAATCAAGCAGGCAATCAAAGTCTCTGTTCATGGGTCCTCCCTACTAATAGGCTCAAAATTAGCTTCAACCGACAGGGGAACCATTTCCTCTTAGGCGCAATCGATCTAGTTTAAACGAGTTTCAACAGGTGGATCGATGTAATTGACCACTACAGCACACTTCGCGCCACAAAGAGCCTAGTGAGGGAGGGAAGCTAGCCTATCCGAGAGGGACCGATTCAGCTCTTTCAGAGCCTCGCTCCTTGGTCCATGTTCGAAGGCAGGGTAAGCAGGTTCAGGTCGAAGGCCTTGTCGAAGGTCTTGGCGATCTCTTGACCAATGTTGCTAAGGCACGGTACGAGAAAGGTATGGACGCCCATACGGATAAACTATTCATACCAAAACTATCCGTTGAGTTGTTGTGAAGAGTTTCTCTTCCATCAGGATTCAAACAATTGTGAAATGTTACCCTGCCATAATGTGATGTGTTTCCAATGCCAATAAAAAGTCACCCGTATTTCACATCCCTGCCAAATCAAATGCGTCCCAAGCCGAAATATCACAAGTACCGCCGCGTCCTGGTCCGTCGCAAGGAAAACTATAACCGAAATCCTTTTTATCCGGCAAACACTTGGAATCACGCGCGTCTAAGGCACCTTTTACTAAAATCAATGTAGTTGTATGCAAACCGGCGAGCAATAGCATGATGAGTTTAGTGGTTGAATAGCCCTGTTTTGTAAACAAGCGCCGAGGGCTATGGCATCTGTTGACTGAAACGAGTTGGGAAGCTACCGAGCGTAGAGTTCGCTTTTGGCAGCTCATGAACCGACCGGT
>CACSLK010032767.1:0-14259 GCA_902706635.1 Striga hermonthica | reverse complement strand
ATGGGTTGTTCAATTCCATCTAGGTTGTGAACCAACGATTCTTGTTTCGCAAGTAATGGATATAGTGATCTTCGGTACGCCCGATGATGACCCACTTATCTACATGCAAAACAACAGAACGTGGAACTTAGTTAACCAAACATAATTCTCATTCATCAAGGAATAACAAGTGTAATATCCACTAAAGCAAAGCTTAAGTATATAACACCAACACAAATGACTTGATTCAAGTCTCAATTAAACCTAAGGCATGCACCTACAACAGTCATTTAGGCCACAGAAACAAATAAGATCATTAAGATAGAGTAAAAGCAGTTAACATTTAGAATAAGGTTCTTGCCAAAAGTACAAACCCTATCTCATGCATATCTATAATCATTTAAACACAACTCGAGCTAAAAATATCATATCAGCATGCATCATACCTCAATAGAAAGCTAAGAAATAGACCTATAATCTTCATGAAGACCACTTTTTTCATTTGAGCACCTTAAGACATGATAAAACTGCCAAACCTAAAATAAGTACATGCTGCCGGGTTCTATTGAAAACTGCTTGCACGACAAGTTTATAAAAATCATAACTTATTTGTTTCAAGTCGGAATTACAAATTACAAGGCCCAGAGAAAGCCAACAAAACGAACTTTATTTCATATGACAAACTCGACATCAGATAACAAGTTTCTGAAGGTTAAAACTGAGGCACAACAAAGTTGCAGATATCACCATAATTTACGAACTATACAAACGAAAGAAAATCCGACTTCAAACAAGGATACAATATAACATACGATATATATCTAATATGTGAAATGCGAACACGACCGGAATAACTAAAGATATCGCTCAGGTGACCAAAAACGGCCTAATTGTTCGATTTCAAGTTGATCGAGTACATGACCTCCGATTAGGCTAAAACTTTACCAATTCATTTTTATATGATTTATAATGAATTATGGAGTACTAAACTCGACTTTGGGGTACATGAAAAAAAGACTTCTGATTTTAGGACTTAATTAACCTAAAAAACAAAATTCTCCATACTACTCGTGCATGCCTCATTTTTAATGCTTGGTTATCCTTAAGATATTATACTTAGATAGAAAAATGGTTTGGAGAAGTGTTTACCTTCAATGAAATTCGAAAGTGAAACATGAGGAGCTCTCGGCCGTTCCCACGGGGTCTCTCGGCAACGACGAACCCCAATTGAGTGAAAGGCTATGGAGGCTGATTAGTAGTGATCCTTAGGTTGTATAAAGCCTTTAGGTTCAATATTGCACTAGAAAATGTGGAGAGAATAACCGATGAACCGCTGTGGTAGAGTTGTGCGCGGCTAAGAGCTTGGATATGGCTACCCGAGTTATTCTCTAATTTTTCCAACTTTCGCAGAATTTTCTAAGTGTTTCGGTCCCTCATACTTGTATTTCGGAGTTGGCATTATAATGAAGAGGATAGCACCCCATTCATTTGCATTAAACGAGAAAATTTGTATTTTTCTCCTCACACATGTCTCCCTCTCGATTTTGGGGCCCAATGAAGATACGGTGAGGTGCCTCGGGTCTTTTGTTGATTTATCTTGATGATTAAACACCATTTGCTCGGAGGAAAAAGTCAAAAAGTGGTTTGGGCCCCGATTGGGCCCTGCTGGCGCTGGGCCGCGCTCTGTCTACGCTGCTGGCCGCGCGCTGGGCTGTGGGCAGCGCTGCAGGGCGCGTTTGGCCAACTGATGGGCCGTGCTGGGCTGCGCTGTAGGTTGTGCTAGCACCTATGGGCTGAGCGCGAGCGTTGGGCCTCGACTCGTTTTGAGTACGATTCGACTTTTGCTCGGGGTTCGATTTCCTATAATAATTCGAATATACGTGGACTCGATCCTATCCCAACTTAAAATAATTTTTCTCCATCCTATGAAGGAAAATTTTCCGAGACTTGAACTATCATATATATGTATTTGGATTTAATGTAAAATGTGATGCGAATATTTCATTATTCTAATCTTGAACTTGAAACTTTAAATAACATAGTTTATTCTTGGAAACTAAATTCCAATTATTTATTCATTAGCTTACATTAAAAAACTAATTACAACATAATTATTTCTGAAATTTTTGGGGCGTCACAGAACGGACCTCAAAAACTTATCGAAAGATGTTGCTCACGGACCAAGGGCGACGCTGACCTCGATGACGGCCGACGGTTGAGCTCGGTGATGAACGGCGGTGAACGACTTCTTATGCTTGGGTCCTGCCGTGGACCGAGTTTTCGCCGAAAAAGATGGCTGAAATTCTGCTTGGGAAAAATAAAAGAAGGTGAACGCGCCGTAGAGCTGACAATGATGGTCGTGCAATCTGATGTACGTGAACAGAAGTGCGGGACACACCAAAAGTGACACGCCGGGAATGACGCGAGGGTGTACCGGCCTCGCGACGGTGAGCTTACCCTACGATGGGAAAGCTCGGAATGTGAGTGAGAGGGAGAAGTGCGATAAGGGCTCCCAGACGGCCTTCATGTGTTATGCTTCTCGTGGTGGTCCATCGAGGCTCGACCAGAGGCGATGCGGCTGTTGGTTTCCGGAAGGGAGAAAGGTGACAACGGCTGCTTATGGTTGGCCCATTACGTGGGTGTCGGTGGACCTGCTGCTGTTTAACAGAAGAGTCTAGCGGGGAAGCGTTGCTGATAGCCGGCGTTTGAGGTGAAAGATGAACAATGAGACTTGCTGTTCTGATCGGTTTTCCTCACGGCAATCTCGAGCTCGGCTGTTGCGTGCGGCTCGTCTGTGGCACAGAAAGGTCGTGACGAGACTAAGGATTTTAAGGCGATTGAGGGTTGAGGTTCAGCGATCGAAAGGGATGGCGATGCTGGCTCGGTGGTGCATGATCGGAAAAAGAAAAGGACTCCCTGGTGGGGATGGTGACGGGGAGAGTATAGCGAGAGATTATGGGAAATGGGAGAAGGTTTGAACGACTCTCAGGTGTTCAACCGAGTCTTCTGCAAGAGAGAGAATGAATCGTGCGAGAGAAATTTGCGATCAAATCGGAACCAATTTTTGAACTTGCAAATAAAGGATGATGACTCGGTCGCCGACGAGAGAAGGTGAAATATCCGTTCAATTTCACGCGATGCATAAGAGGTTGCAGGCTTTAATTCAAATGGGCCCAAAAAATAATTCAAATTGGATAATTTAAAACAATTTGGGCTGGACTTAATTAATCTCAAAAAGGGCTAAGAAAGATACACTAATTGGACCGAAAATGTAATGCCCCACTTTAATTTTAAAAAAATCCCGGACTTTCCAAAAATCAAGTAAACATTTTTTGAACTCATTTTCGAATTTCGTGGGCATTAAACAACAATTTACAAAAATCCAAATCTTATCTGGATTCACGGGGATTCATTACCCGGTTTTTCTCAAGGTTTTCATTAACCCGATCCACATCATCCCTCATAATATTCAGCATAGTAACACGTATAATCGAAACCTCATAATCCAAACATCATAAATATTTCAAAACCATCCAATCAAAAACGTAAGTTTCGAAAAGATTTTTCAACAAGTCCAAACATAAACCAAACGGAAGCAATAAATCAAACACATGACCAGACCCACTCGTCCCTATGCTCGTCATGCTCACCTACCTGCCTTATCCTGCAACCGTGAAGAAGCAAGTGGGGATGAGCACAAATAGAACCTGTAGTGCTCACCACTATGCAATAAATGATAATCATAAGATAAAGCAATAATCATAAAATAAGACAGGTATGGTCGCAGCATGTATACAAATCAATCAACTATCCCATCTCCTATCCCAGAGTTCTTACTCATGTGCACACCTAACCATAGACTACTGAATGGCCTTAAAACGAATGCCCCTCAATGTGGCCTTACATCGAATCCCATACTAGTAGATGTAAATGCCCAATGCCTCTCAATGTGGCCTTACAACGACACTGTTTCGAATGCCCCTCAATGTGGCCTTACAACGATATTAGGAGACTGCTTATACAAGACACAACCTCGTAGTCGGGAATAACCATTCGACGGCTGATACAACTCACATCGATGGCTACTTGGTTCACATGCATACATTGATCATACCAACATACAACATTAATCATTTATGGCGTCGGAATTTTGAATAACCCACCTGGTCGAAAGCGAAGGAAAGCACAAACAATAACGGGGGTAGACGACGAGCTCGGCTCATCAAGCACCCACAACAAGTCAAGATACTACACTCAATATCTTATCTTGACTTTAGAAGAAGAACACAAATCATACTTGGTCGAACTTGATTCAACCAAGTCGTTCGTGAAGTCCTGTGGATATTGGAACTCTAGGACTTAGATTTGACCAACCACTTATATGAGTTCACCCAATTTCAAATAAATGATAATCAAATAAGTCACAAGGAACCACATGACAAGTCGGTTATCAATTCTTATCAAAAATTACTATTTGAAAACAGTGCCGAGATTTATACATGTTTAAGAAGGTCCAACAAACCAACGAGTTGGATTCTGAATATTTAACCCAAAATTCACCTCCCAATACTTAGAATAACTACCAAGTTTCAACCCCAAATTCCAAGTAAAATATTTTTTGAATATTCAGACAAGATTACAACAAATACGAACATAGATTCACTACCAGACCTAATGAACGAATCACGACTTGAAACTTTTACTGGAGCATCTAAAACTTGTAAAGATCAACATATAAAAATTTCAGCTATAAACAACAAATACGCGAATTACAAAAATTCTGACAATATTCAGCTGAAAACTCATTTTAATTATAAACCTATCATAAATAACAAATTAAATTATGAAAATTTTATGCTAAGTAATACAACATAAGAAGAGTATGCTCACATTTGTTCAGCAATTTATAGCTTCTGGTCGATTTATCAGAATTAAAACGAGTTTCAGCAGAAAACTACAAATAATTATTTACCCTATCTAACTAAGTAAAAAAATTACGAAATTTTTGTACAACATCAAATTCATACAGGGAAACAACTTATCCAAAAATCAGCCCATTTGGAGCATAACTCAATTTATTATGCATTTTATACGGTTCTGCCCAGAAATAGAAATAATTTATTAAAATAGCTACATATGGAATTAAATTCTGAAATTTTTACTCGACATGTAATATCAAAAAAGGACATCGCGTACAAAATTTTATGACAATTGGAGCAGCACACAATTTATCATGAATTTATCAACATTCAAAAGCTATTCGATTTTCGAAAATTCACAAATGACTCGACAAACATCGAAATCGTCCGAGGCCTTCAACATCGGGCCAATGACACATTAGAGTTCCAATATCAAAGCACTTACACGAATTAAACGAGACCTTGATCGATCTCAATTAAATCGAATACAACTCTACATATAATCAATTAATTATAACCCTAGTTTATTCAAAATTTTCGAAGGCATCAAGAATGAATATAAACACAACAATTTGAGGGGGATATTCAGTCCGGGTACTGTTCTCGGGATGGGGACAAGCAAAAGGGTTGAGCCAGGGCTGAAACGGTCTGTATGAGGGGGCTCAACAACTTCGTTTGGCTCACCGACGGAACACCGCAAACGGAAAAGGCTCGCGGTGGTTGCAGTGGTGCTTGGCAGCAACGAGCGAATAGCGGCGATCGTTGGCCTGGAACAGCGAAGTCCACGATGAGCAGGGTATCGAACAGGGACTCACGCGATGCCGGAGATTGGGACTCGTCGGTGGTGACGTGCAGTGGTGATAATGGTGATGACGCAGGTGTTGGTGGTGATGATCGGTGATGATGATGATGGGCTGGTGCTGCGATGAAGATGATGGCGCTGCTGGGGACGTCGCGATGATGGTGCGACGAGAGACGACGAGCAGGTTTGTTTCTTCTTCTCTTTCTCTCTCTCTCTCTCTCTCTTTTTTTTTTGATGCTTGACCGAGAGATGATGATGACGACGCGGTGGTGGTAAGGATTTGTTGCTCTGATCAATCGCGGGGATTGGAGGGCAGATATTTCTTCTTCTCATTCTTTTTTTTTTAATTAACAATGATGAGGATGATGGTAGATGACGATGGTGAGGGAAGAAGAAACCTTTTCTTTCTGCTGTGAGGAATTATATATGCTGAGAGAATTTTGATCGCAAGAGGAAAAAGGGTCTCTCCCTTAAATAATACTAGGGTTATAAGGACTCTAGCTTAGCCATCAAGTAACAAAGAGAGAGAGAAGAAGTTCGGTCAGCTGTTTCGGGGCGCGACCTCGGGTACAAAGACCGGGTCGGATCTCTCAGTTCTCGACTCATGGCTCGGGGTCTTGAATAATCGCAGGATTGATAAATTAAAATCCGGAATATTTATATATATAAATATATAATACACATAATAATATTATTTATTAATACACATTTAAACACATATTAACATTAAGCATAAATATTAATAATAATAATAACAATCAATTTAGACAATTAAAAGCAATTAGGCACTTAATATAAATTAAAACAATATTTATTTATAAATATTAAACAATTAAACAAATAATTTGCAATTAGACATCAAATAATAACAAATAATAGTAATAATAATATTAAAGATAATAAATAATAATTTCAAATAATCCTTATTCGAACGGGGTATTACAGAAAAATAATTCAAGGCTCCTCAAGAAAACGCGATAACAAGAATTTTCGCTCGATTCGACTTAATAAAATACGGCTCAAAATAAATAACTAAAACTTGATTATATATATATTTACATAACACACAATACTTATTTATATATAAATAAGCAATTAAGACAAGTAGACATTTACGAGCACATAATCGCAACGAAAAATAATAATCGAGCACGAATAAAATAAAACTGGACAATTAAAATAAATAATAATTCTAAAATAATTCGGAACAAATGGGGCGCTACACCCGTTTCCATATACCTTGCTATGGCGCACATAGCGCCCAGGCAGTCCTGACAGCGTCCGGTAGCGCTGTCCGCCCCAGAATGCATGGTCTCGAGCCCAGTCGCTCGTGTCATGCGAAGGTTAACCCGAGAAGGGTTAATTGTTTCCATGGACTATCTGTAGTGCCCAGCAGTACCCGATGGTCATCACCTGTGCTCGTACCAGCGCTAGTCGCATACAGCAACGCTCAGGCTACACCAAGTAGTGCCTGCGACCGCGCCAGGGCACCAACAGGCTCTGCGCGAGATCGAGCCCGACCACCTCGAGTTAGCAGCCGACCGCCCGGCCACAGCGAGCCGGCGATCTAGCCAGTCAGGGAACCGGCCAGTTTGACAGGTGGTTCGAGTAGTTTTCAGTTTCTATGCTTCGGTCCGAGTCTTATTCTGAAATTTAAATATTTTTTCGATTTGAGTGAGTCCACTTTAATCATATCAGTGAGTTTCGATTTTTATATAAGTTGTAGAACCCTTAAGAGTGTTCTATTTTATCTTAATAAGTTAGTAGTTAGAATCGAACATCATAACATCTGTTTGAGTATATCTGAGCATAGCACTTAGTATTTGTTTATTTCTATATTTTCAAAATTGAGCGGACAGCCGTTACAGTCAGCACTTACATTCAGTTCGAGCAGTACAAGTGGGGACCTAGCATGGGTATTACATTGAGTACAATAATGTTCGAGGTATGTATATACAATATCCGCTTAGGGTGGTGGCCCAGTTTGCCTTAATATTCCATTCTAAGTTCTGGAGGTGGCCCAGTTTGCCTTATTATTTCAGTCGTGTGTGCACATGGCTACCGGCCCAGATTGCCGGGAGATTTCAGTACAGTTTTAGATTCAGTTTCAGTTTATATATAATGTCGATCATGATACTGTTATTACTATTGGTTTTACTTTAGTATGGGTTTCTACGGAGCAAAGTAGTCTTTCGTGCTCACGCCCCACTATTTTTTTCTTTTTCAGATGACAGGGCCGGGCCGGAGGTGTGAGTTCAGCAGGGTGGTTGTGGTCGTGGACTCGGCCAGTTGTCGTCTTGTGGACTTATGTATATATTATTATGCCACGTTTATTTCCGCTGACATTTTCAGTTACCGAACTTGCATGCTAGTTTTCAGATTTTGTCAGGATCACTAGTTTGACCTGATTCAGTACCACATGCTAGTTTGATTAAGATATATAATATCGGTTTCTCTTAATATCTAAACCAGTAGTTAGACCAAGTAAAGGAAAACTAATTTTCAGTACAGATAAATTTTTAGTAGCATCCCGATTTTTTATTTCGCAAATTCATAAGTATATTTAGAATGGATTTTGTAAAAAATCAAATATGATATTAGTAAGATAGTGGGGTGATAAAAATTATGTGTTTGGATGAGGTTTCAAACTTGATTGAGTTGCATTTTTAGTACTTGACTAAAAAAAAAAGAAAAAAAAAAGAGAATAAGGGGAACTCGCAAGAAGGACGAAAACGACTCTACTCCGCTTACTTGTTGAATTTATTTCACGGGTAATGAGTATTGGGAAACCACTCTAGGACACGTGGATGACCTTCAATGCTTAAACCCAGAAAATTTAGCACCCCATTCGAATATTAGATTTTATGTGATTATAGATTTTTCAGATTATTGAATTATCGTATTTATTGTATTTGATTTAGTATGGTAATTACTCGACAATTCTCATTTAGACTTATATTAATTAATTAGACATTGTTGTCTAGTTAATATAATAAGTCATATAATTTAATTTTTTTTATTTTTTTATTCGTTGCCAATCGTTTAATAAATCGATATTCTTGGCATCCTTTGAGTCATCCGAGCCATTATTCTCTATCGACCTTGGAGTTTTATTTTTCGGTCCATTCGAGCTATTAAAACGACCCATTGTTACTAAATATTTCAGCCCAAATGGAGAGCATATGGGCCCAATGTAGATGTATTAATTGAGGCCTAATCATTTATATAATTATTATGGTCCAATGTCTTGTTTTATTTAAGCCCAAGTTTCTACTAATTACTTTAGCCCAAAGGGATTAAGAAATCCGTTCCTTTATTCCCTCATCGCAGTGACCAAGTCCTCCTCGTTCAAAAATTTTGTTGCAATTTCGTCTCGCACGATCGCTCGTTCTATCGCCCTATAAATATCTCGGCAGAGGAGCTCTCGAATCATTAAAACCATATTCTCTAATCTCTCTCTCTCTCTCTCTCTCACACATCGGTCTCATTAAAAAAAAAGAAAAGAAAAATCGCGTACCTGTAATTCTGACGAACTTCATCCTCTCCGGCGTCCTCTCGAGCAGTTCTTTCAGTACGCAGTAGAAGTCTGTCCACCTCAACAACCCTGTTGCCATTATTTTCACTGACTTTAAGCTTCGCCACCAACCGTCTGCCATTGATTCCGGTTGTCACCTCCGGTTAGCACCGTTCGTTGAATTCCAGCGTCCCTGTTTGTCGTTGTCGACGACCTTATAGTAGAGCAAACGTGTCGCCGGGGATCAACGGTCATCAGTCACCTTCGGCAAAGCTTTCGAGTTCCGAGTCCCGTCCGTCCATTCGTGCCGTTTCGTCCCGACTGATTTTCAACCGAGCACGTAGATTCCAGAAGAGAGGTAATCGGCGAAGCTCTTTATTACACTGTTCGTGATCGTGAGTATCGTTCAAATATTTTCGTGCTGTGTTGAACTGTTTCTTGTCAATTTATATATCGGATCGTATATTCGTTCATGTGTCGTTATTTGTGAATTTACGTGGATAGTTGGAGCTCTCTTGATTGTGAAAATGCTTAACATGTTGTTGTGTTCTAATCGTGTCATGATCGATCTTTGTTACTTTTTTATTATAAGTGCAGATAGGAAATTCATTTATTATTTTTCCCGAGCTTTTGTTGTTGCCGATTCATTATTTTCGAGCCGTAAATTATCGTTTCGTTTACTGAGCCAAATATCATTTGATAAGACAAAGATGTCACCCGGGCTCCCTCGACTCGAACGGCCACCGTACCTGCAAGAACCCAAAGTTTGGGACCCCGGGAGGGGTGCCCGGCTTTGGGCCTCCGATGCTGGATTCATATGAGAATGCATAGAGAGAGATTAGGGAGAGAGTGTAGAGAGAGAGAGTGTAGTAATGGAATGGGGAGAGAATGTGTAGGGAATGAAGGAAATGAGTACCTTGTCCCCCTTTTTATAGGGGGAGTGTACCTTATAGTTCAAGTGGGCTTGGCCTAGGTTAGGCTTTGCCCATATTATCATATCAAGTGTCTTAGTCCATGTATAGGCGTATTCTTCAATATATATCCATAAAAACTGGTCAGATATGACATGCTATATCAGATACTACCGGTCGAGCCGACAGTACTAGCCGTGGCTATATCATCTAGTCCCCCCACTCTGGTCGAGTGAGCATAACTAGATCCAAGAGTGAAAAATAGAGCAACTCGCCACTGGAGTCAAACACTAAAAACCGAATGGTTGTAGAGGTCGAAAATTAAGTGACCCGCCACTGGGGTCAAGCATCGGAAGCCGGATGACCAATAAGATCAAAAATCGAGTGACACACATTTGGGTCGAACCCCAAACATCGAATGACCATTAAGGTCAAAGTTCACGACCCTCTGCTAGGGTCGAGGAACGAAAGCCAGACGATCATTGAGATTGAGATCCAAGTGACCAGCCTCTGGAGTCGAACCCCAAAAGATCTGCATCCTAGATGGAGAATCGAAACTGGGGTCGAATGCCAAAAGATTTTTCTCTGAGACTGAGTACTGAAAGCTGAAAGACTAGTGTTTGAGATTGAATACTGAATAAATCGACGCCATCTCCAGGTCGAGAACCAAAATTGAGGTCAAAATCCTAATCCAAAACTGAGGTCGAAAAACAAAAGACCTGCGTCCCAGGTCGAAAAACAAAAGACATGCCTCTGAGGTCGAAAATGGAAACACCTGATTCTGAAGTCGAAACTCGAAAGACCTGCCTCTAATGTCGAAAATCGAAACACCTGACTCTGAAGTCAAAACTTGAAAGACCTGCTTCTAATGCCAAAAATCGAAACACCTGACTCTGAAGTTGAAACTAGAAAACCTACCTCTAATGTCGAAAATTGAAATATAGGTCGAACAACATATGACCAATTCCCGTAATCTTGAATTTGAAATTTGAACTTACACATTCTGCTTTGACAATTAATAATTAACCTTTCTGGTTACCTCATTCTATCGTCCCCTAGTTCAAAAATTGGAAATTCAAGCCTGTTGTGTATCCTCTCGAAGACTGAAAGACCTGACTCCTCTCTCACGTCGAAAAATCGCATTTGACAAAACAAAGTCAAATAAAACCATCAACTTGCTCGAGCAATGAAAAATACACTCAATCTGCCACCCAGGTCAAAAAATAAATTCGATAATACATCACCAAGTGTAAAGCAATCAATCTGCTCGAGCAATAAGGAGTATCCTCGACCTGCCACTGAGGTTGAAAAATAAATTCGACAAACCAGAATGACCGACCAACAACCTGCTCGAGCAGTAATGAATAATCAAGTGAATATACTCGGGCAATAATGATCTTACTCGACTAACCATCGGGGTCAGAAAATTAATTCAACAAACCAGAATCAACAACAACCTGTTTGAGCAGTAATGAACACACTCGACCTGCTTCTGAGGTCGAAAAGGAATTTCGAAAAAATCAAGCTCAAATTAAAAAAATCAGCCTGCTCAAGTAATAATGGATATACTCGACCTTCCGCCGAAGTCGAAAAACAATTTCGACAAAATTAAGTTCAAATTCAAATCATCGACCTGCTCAAGCAATAATGAATATACTCGACCTTCCACCAAGGTCGAAATACAATTTCGACAAAAATCAAATTCAAATACAAATCATCAACTTTCTCAAGCAATAATGAATATGCTCGACCTTCCACCGAGGTCGAAAAGGAATTTCGACAAAAATCAAACTCAAATTTGAATCATCGACCTGCTCAAGCAATAAATGAATATACTCGACCTTTCACCAAGGTCGAAATACAATTTCGACAAAAATCAAACTCAAATTAGAATCATCGACCTGCTCAAGCAATAATGAATATATTCGAACTTCCACCGAGGTCGAAAAGGAATTTCGACAAAAATCAAACTCAAATTCGAATCATCGACCTTCTCAATCAATAATGAATATACTCGACCTTCCACCAAGGTCGAAATACAATTTCGACAAAAATCAAACTCAAATTCGAATCATCGACCTGCTCAAGCAATAATGAATATACTCGACCTTCCACCAAGGTCGAAATACAATTTCAGCAAAATCAAATTCAAATTCGAATCATCGACCTGCTCAAGCAATAATGAATATACTCGACCTTCCACCGAGGTCGAAAAGGAATTTCGAAAAAAATCAAACTCAAATTCGAATCATCAACCTTCTCAATCAATAATGAATATACTCGACCTTCCACCAAGGTCGAAATACAATTTCGACAAAAATCAAACTCAAATTCGAATCATCGACCTGCTCAAGCAATAATGAATATACTCGACCTTCCACCAAGGTCGAAATACAATTTCGGCAAAATCAAATTCAAATACAAATCATCAACTTCCTCAAGCAATAATGAATATAGTCGACCTTCCACCGAGGTCGAAAAACAACTATTTTAGCAGCTTCATAGCTGATAAACGAAAGTTTTTCAACTTGTCTTCTCCCCAACCCTTCGTGCGAGCTGGTCGAAGTCGAGCAATGATTTTAGCAGCTTCATAGCTGATAAACAAAAGTTTTTCAACTCGTCTTCTTCCCAACCCATCGTGCGAGCTGGTCGAAGTCGAGCAACGATTTTAGCAGCTTCATAGCTGGTAAATGAAAGTTTTTCAACTCGTCTTCTCCCCAAACCGTTGTGCCAGTTGGTCAAAGTCAAGCAACAATTTTAGCATCTTCATAGCTGATAAACGAAAGTTTTTCAACTCGTCTTCTCCCAACCCGTCGTGCGAGCTGGTCGAAGTCGAGCACTAGCATTCGTTTTGTCGATATGACTAGTATTGTAACTATAGTTTGACTTGTTCGTAGGTAGTCTTGAGCTGAATTTTTTCGAGAGTCCATTTAAAATATGCAACTTCACCGTTGTCGATAAATTGACTTCATTGTTGTAGGCTTCGCAGCCTTCTCGAGAATCTACTCGAGAAACACAACTTCGTAGTTTCTCAGATCGACTTCATAGTCATAGGCCTCGTAACCTATTCGAGATTCCACTTGAGTTACAACTTCTTTGTTGTTTAAATCGACTTCATAGTCGTAGGCTTCGTAGCCTTATCAAGAATCCACCCGAGAAGCACAACTTCGTAGTTTTTCAGATCGACTTCATAGTCGTAGGCCTCGTAGCTCATTCGAGATTCCGCTCGAGTTACAATTTCATAGTTGTTTAGATCAACTTCATAGTCGTAGGCTTCATAGCCTTGTCGAGAATCCACTCGAGTTACAACTTTGTAGTTGTTTAAATCGACTTCGTAGTCGTAGGCTTCGTAGCCTATTCGAGATTCCACTCGGGTTACAACTTCGTAGTTGTTTAAATCGACTTCGTATTCGTAGGCTTCGTAGTCTTGTCAAGAATCCACTCGAGTTACAACTTCGTAGTTGTTTAAATCAACTTCGTATTCGTAGTCTTTGTAGCCTTGTCGAGAATCCACTTGAGTTACAACTTCGTAGTTGTTTAAATTGACTTCATAGTTGTAGGCTTCGTAGCCTATTTCAGATTCCACTTGGGTTACAACTTCGTTGATGTTTAAATCGACTTTGTAGTCGTAGGCTTCGTAGCCTTGTCGAGAATCCAATTACAACTTCGTAGTTGTTTAAATCAACTTCGTAGTCGTAGGCTTCTTAGCCTTGTCGAGAATCCACTCGAGTTACAACTTCGTAGTTTTTTAAATTATAGTCGTAGGTTTCGTAACCTATTCGAGATTCCACTCGAGTTACAACTTTGTAGTTGTTTAAATCGACTTCGTAGTCGTAGGCTTCGTAGCCTTGTCAAGAATCCACTCGAGTTACAACTTCGTAGTTGTTTAAATCGACTTCATAGTCATAGGCTTCGTAGCCTTGTCGAGAATCCACTCGAGTTACAACTTAGTAGTTGTTTAAACCGACTTCGTAGTCGTAGGCTTTGTAGCCTATTCGAGAATCCACTCGATACAACTTCGTAGTTGTTTAAATCGACTTCGTAGTCGTAGGCTTCGTAGACTTGTCGAGAATCCACTCGAGTTACAACTTCGTAGTTGTTTAAATCGACTTCGTAGTCGTAGGCTTCGTAGCC
>CACSLK010032751.1:8297-24303 GCA_902706635.1 Striga hermonthica | reverse complement strand
CCCCTGTTTACCCTTATTTTCCTCGACTTTCTTAAACATGTACCATTTTGTTTCAAAACACCATGGGGCGATAAATATATGTTATCCACATCAAATAATAGTGTCGTGTTCAAAAACAAGTCATTCCAGAGACGTTGCTTATATTTTTTATACTTGTCCCTATTTAAAGACCGCCCATTCTTATTCATCATACGACACGAGAAAGAAAACTTTCATTCGTAAGGGGGGACTCAAAAAATAGACCCTTCAAAGTATCCCCTTATTTTTCTCGACTTTCTTAAACGTGTACCGTTTTTCTTCAAAAAACGATGAGGCGTAAATATATGTTATCCACATCAAATAATGGTTCCGTGTTCGAAAACAAGTCTTTCCGGAGATAAGCGTCGATCAACACCTTGCTCGGTGCCAGGCGTCGACGTTGCTTACATTTTTCGTACTTGCCCCTGTTTACCCTTATTTTCCACGACTTTCTTAAACATGTACCATTTTGCTTCAAAACACCATGGACCGATAAATATATGTTATGCACATCAAAAAATATTGTCGTGTTCGAAAACAAGTCTTTCCGGAGACGTTGCTTATTCTTTTCGTACTTGCCCCTATTTACCCTTATTTTTATCGAATTTATTAAACGTGTACCATTTTGCTTAAAAACACGATGGGGCGATAAATATATGTTATCCACATCAAATAATGGTGTCGTGTTTGAAAACAAGTCTTTCCGGAGATAAGCGTCGATCAACACCTCGCTCGGTGCCAGGCATCGACGTTGCTTACATTTTCGTACTTGCCCCTGTTTACCCTTATTTTCCTCGACTTTCTAAACATGTACCATTTTGTTTTAAAACACCATGGGGCGATAAATATATGTTATCCACATCAAATAATAGTGTCGTGTTCGAAAATAAGTCTTTTCAGAGACGTTGCTTATATTTTTCGTACTTTCCCCTATTTACCCTTATTTTCCTTGACTTTATTAAACGTGTACCATTTTTCTTCAAAACACGATGGAGCAATAAATATATGTTATCCACATCAAATAATGGTGTCGTGTTCGAAAACAAGTCTTTCCGAAGACGTTGCTTATTTTTTTCGTACTTGCCCCTATTTATCCTTATTTTTATCGAATTTATTAAACGTGTACCATTTTGCTTCAAAAGACGATGGGGCGATAAATATATGTTATCCACATCAAATAATGGTGTCATGTTCGAAAACAAGTCTTTCCGGAGACGTTGCTTATATTTTTCATACTTGCCCCTATTTATTGTTTTTTTATCGACTTTGTTAAACGTGTACTATTTTGCTTCAAAACACGATGGGGCGATAAATATATATTATCCACATCAAATAATGGTTCCGTGTTCGAAAACAAGTCTTTCCGGAGACGTTGCTTACATTTTTCGTACTTGCCCCTATTTACCCTTATTTTCCTCGACTTTCTTAAACGTGGACAGTTTTGCTTCAAAACACGATGAGGCGATAAATATATGTTATCCACATAAAATAATGGTGCCATGTTCGAAAACAAATCTTTCCAGAGACGTTGCTTACGTTTTTCGTACTTGCCCCTGTTTACCCTTATTTTCCTCGACTTTCTTAAACATGTACCATTTTGCTTCAAAACACCATGGGGCGATAAATATATGTTATCCACATCAAATAATAGTGTCGTGTTCGAAAACAAGTATTTCCGGAGACGTTGCTTATATTTTTCGTACTTGCCCCTACTTACCCTTATTTTCCTCGACTATATTAAATGTGTACTATTTTGCTTCAAAACACGATGGGGCGATAAATATATGTTATCCACATCAAATAATAGTTTCGTGTTCGAAAAGAAGCCTTTCCGGAGACATTGCTTATTTTTTTCGTACTTGCCCCTATTTACCCTTATTTTTATCGAATTTATTAAATGTGTACCATTTTGCTTCAAAACTCGATGGGGCAATAAATATATGTTATCCACATCAAATAATGGTGCCATGTTCGAAAACAAGTCTTTCCGGAGACGTTGCTTACATTTTTCGTACTTGCCCCCATTTATCCTTATTTTCCTCGACTTTCTTAAACATGTAACATTTTGCTTCAAATCACGACGGGGCAATAAATATATGTTATCCACATCAAATAATGGTGCCGTGTTCGAAAACAAGTCTTTCCGGAGACATTGCTTATATTTTTCGTACTTGTCCCTATTTACCGTTATTTTATCGACTTTATTAAACGTGTACCATTTTGCTTCAAAACACAATGGGGCGATAAATATATATTATCCACATTAAATAATGGTTCCGTGTTCGGAAACAAGTCTTTCCGGAGACGTTGCTTAATTTTTTCGTACTTGCCTCTATTTACCCTTATTTTCCTCGAATTTTTTAACTGTGTACCATTTTGCTTCAAAGCACAATGGGGCGATAAATATGTTATCCACATCAAATAATGGTGCCGTGTTCGAAAACAAGTCTTTCCGGAGACGTTGCTTACATTTTTCGTACTTGCCCCTATTTACCCTTATTTTCCTCGACTTTCTTAAACACGGACAGTTTTGCTTCAAAACACGATGAGGCGATAAATATATGTTATCCACATCAAATAATGGTGCGATGCTCGAAAACAAGTCTTTCCAGAGACGTTGCTTACATTTTTCGTACTTGCCCCTGTTTACCCTTATTTTCCTCGACTTTCTTAACATGTACCATTTTGCTTCAAAACACCATGGGGCGATAAATATATGTTATCCACATCAAATAATGGTTTCGTGTTCGAAAACAAGTCTTTCCAGAGACGTTGCTTATATTCTTCGTACTTGCCCCTGTTTACCCTTATTTTCTCGACTTTCTTAAACATGTACCATTTTGCTTCAAAACACCATGGGACGATAAATATATGTTATCCAAATCAAATAATAGTGTCGTGTTCGAAAACAAGTCTATCCAGAGAAGTTGCTTATATTTTTCGTACTTGCCCCTATTTACACTTATTTTCCTCGACTTTCTTAAACGTGTACCGTTTTACCTCAAAACACGATGAGGCGATAAATATATGTTATCCACATCAAATAATGGTTTCGTGTTCGAAAACAAGTCTTTCCGGATATAAGCGTCGATCAACACCTCGCTCGGTGCCAGGCGTCGACGTTGCTTACATTTTTCGTACTTGCCCCTGTTTACCCTTATTTTCCTCGACTTTCTTAAACTTGTACCATTTTGCTTCAAAACACCATGGGCCGATAAATATATGTTATCCACATCAAATAATAGTGTCGTGTTCGAAAATAAGTCTTTCCAGAGGCGTTGCTTATATTTTTCGTACTTGCCCCTATTTACCCTTATTTTCCTCGACTTTATTAAACGTGTACCATTTTGCTTCAAAACACGATGGAGTGATAAATATATGTTATCCACATCAAATAATGGTTTCGTGTTCGAAAACAAGTCTTTTCGGAGACGTTGCTTATATTTTTCGTACTTGCCTCTATTTACCCTTATTTTCCTCGTCTTTTTTAACTGTGTACCATTTTGCATCAAAACACAATGGGGCGATAAATATGTTATCCACATCAAATAATGGTGCCGTGTTCGAAAACAAGTCTTTCTGGAGACGTTGCTTACATTTTTCGTACTTTCTCCTATTTACCCTTATTTTCCTCGACTATCTTAAACGTGTACAGTTTTGCTTCAAAACACGATAAGGCGATAAATATATGTTATCCACATCAAATAATGGTGCCGTGTTCGAAAACAAGTCTTTCCGGAGACGTTGCTTACATTTTTCGTACTTGCCCATGTTTACCCTTATTTTCTTCGACTTTCTTAAACATCTACCATTTTGCTTCAAAACACCATGGGGCGATAAATATATGTTATCCACATCAAATAATAGTGTCGTGTTCGAAAACAAGTATTTCCGGAGACGTTGCTTATATTTTTCGTACTTGCCCCTATTTACCATTATTTTCCTCGACTTTATTAAATGTGTACCATTTTGCTTCAAAACACGATGGGGCGATAAATATATGTTATCCACATCAAATAATGATGTCGTGTTCGAAAACAAGTCTTTCCAGAGAAGTTGCTTATATTTTTCGTACTTGCCCCTGTTTACCCTTATTTCCCTCGACTTTCTTAAACATGTACCATTTTTCTTCAAAACAGCATGGGGCGATAAATATATGTTATCCACATCAAATAATAGTGTCGTGTTCGAAAACAAGTCTTTCCAGAGACGTTTATATTTTTCGTACTTGCCCCTATTTACCCTTATTTTCCTCGAACGTGTACCGTTTTGCTTCAAAACACGATGAGGCGATAAATATATGTTATCCACATCAAATAATGGTGCAACGCCCCGTTATTTTAATAGAAAAATACCGAATTATTTTTCTAAAAATCAGAGTTAAATTTTTCAAAAATCAATTTTTAAACCTTGTTTAACGGGCGCTACTCAACAACTTCACAAATCAACAGGTAAGTCAACATTTAAACTCGCGGGGAAGTACAACCATCCCGATAAAACATATCATAACATGCCTCGACAATTATTTAATCATATGAATAATCCCAATTCATAATTCCATAATCATTATTCAAATTCATAGTCTAGCATGCATAAAAACCAAATATACGGTTCCGTCTCCAATCTCAATAATAAACATGTCTGGCAACAAGATAAATAATGAATAAACGAGCGGAAGCAGATAAAACAGTTCAATATAAATTATATGACCCGCCTCGCTCGTCTTTCGCCACAACCACCAGCTCAGCCTGAAAAGAGATATAATAGTGGGGGTGAGCGAACACTTGCTCACCGTGGGAATACCATGCAGTATAATCAATATAAAGACTTAAAATCATAATCGCAGCATGAACACAAATCGACTAGTCTATCCTCCCTAAACACAACCTACGCTCATGTGATCACACCTAACCCGTCAATACAACAAAGACCGGATTACCTGTCAATACAACAAAGACGGGAGCAAACTGTCGATACAACAAAGACAGGAGCAAACCGTCGATACACCATCGCGGAGTCAGCTCTCTAAAGGCTAGAGTTAGGCCTCATAGACTACCGGTTCACATGCATACATAGATTATCAAGCCAAGCATTTATAGAAATTAACATACATGGTAAGGTTTATCGACACCCACCTGTTCCGGCATTGACAGTTATGCAAAAGCTCACAGTAGGTTCGAGGGTTCGACTCTTCAGAAACCTAAAATTAGGGATTTTACTTAGTATTTTTGGTTTTGATTGAGCTTGATTAAGCCACGCAATTAAACACAAATAATTAGTAACAACACATAAGGTAGACAATTAAGCAGATAATAACACATAATTCTGACAAATTAAGCAGATTAATTTACATAAAAAAAATACATCAACAAAAAAAGTAATAGAAAGGTTCAACCACCACATGAACATTCCTCTTTCTTTATTTATTTATTTTTTATTTTTTTTTTACATCTCTTTTCTCAAAATAGAAAACTGAAATTAGGACTTGGAAACATCACTTAATTTCAGAATTTTAAACACATGAAAGTTCAGTAGCTAATGCTCAGAAATGTGGCCAAACAAATCAACCTTCCTCTCCTCATTTTAATTCTCTTTTCTCTAAATTTTAACAACGATTTACAAGGACTAAAAGGCTGAACTGACACCTTTGAAACAACCACACTTTCAGCACTTAACCACATGAATAAAGGATCAGCAATATAAGCAACAACATTTTACAAAACGGTAAAACAAAGTCCTTATTTTATTTATTTTTTTTTATTTATTGTTATTATTTTTTTTTAAGCATATTGGCTGCACAAAATCAACGTAGCTATTTCTTAATAACCTGTTCAGCACACATTAACTCAAGGCTTCAAAACATAAAAAACTAGCAAGGAAAATTAAGCACATAATCATGCTTTAATAACAATCATAAGGGCCTTATAAACTGAATCTATAACCTCTGAAAAGCATACAAAATCGCAGCATACTTACCACCTGATCAAGGCACAGCAAGTCCCAAATAAATCAAGGCAACAACATGTATTTTATGCTTAAATACTAAAATTCTAATCATGATTATAACTCTCAATTAAAAAAGTAGGCATAACATAACACATGATTAACACCAGATTTTTCTCCAAAACAGAGATATAAGATTCACGAATTATCAAGAGAGGATTTACGAAATTTACCTCTCGTCAGGAAATTACCCGCAAGAAAGTGGATCTCGGCCACTTGCGTACAGACCACGGATGGGCTCGACTACTACTCGACCCACCCAAAGGATCGATTCCGCTGCTGCTATTGTCCTAGTCTCGACGCGTGCACGGTAGACCCTAGATGATTAGTATCATCACAGTGCGAGATCACAGTCCATGGCGCCTGAATGGATGCGAACGGAAACTCGCCTCGGCTCGCGGTTGCTGTCCGGGGCAGCTCAAACGACAGCGGGTGAGTAGCGGTACCCTTGTGTTCTCGCTGTAGGAGCAGAGAGTTGGGTCACGGTGGAAGTTGCAGGTCCCGAAAATTGCAGGTTTCGTTTAGAGTAGCGAAAGGAGAGAAAGCGAGAGAGATAGAGAATATGGTTTTAACGTCGAGAATTCCTCTGCCAGTATGATATAGACAAGCGAGATAAGAACGTGTGGGGATAATTCGCACAAGAATCGCAACCAATTTTTGAAAGGATTTTTGATCCGATATTTCTGAAACATGACGAGGCCAGATATCTGCTCTCGAAAAGAAAAAGTGTGGAGAAAGTGGGATTTAGAATTTCTAGGGTCCAAGGAAATTAAGGTGATAACAATTAGGATATAACATTACATAAGTGGGTAATTAACTAGCACTAAATTGGCCACTTAATATCGGTCAAAGAAGGGAGTAATTGCTGACAACATTTTCTCAATTTAGCACCATGTGCTTGAATGGAAGTGAGAACCAAGATATTAATTCAAATTGGAATTGAGAACCAAGATACTACTATAATTTGGGCCGGTTTTATGGGGTGAGGTTGGTCCGAAAATGATAAATATTTGGGCCAGAATGAAATACTTGAACTCGGATTAAAATGGCTCGAAAATGAGTCAAAACGGATAAAAGTACGGTTTACGCGATTAAACCGAAAATCGCCGAAACAATTTAAATTCTAATAATTCATACACATAATAATTACATAAATCACACCTCATAATAATTTAATATTCAAGCAGATAAATAAATTAAGGCAAGTACGAGTAGTTAATAACAATAATAGAGCAAGTAATATAACATAAAGGAATAAGTCAATTAAAATGCAAATAAATAATAATATAATATAAAAAAAATTTTAATAAACGAATGGGGCGCTACAATCAACCCACCTTAAAAGGAATTCCGACCTCGGAATTCGAAGGCAAAAGAACTACTAACGAACTTAAAGAATACAAAGGCCTCCAAAACGAGAAGGTAGGGAATCTTCCCCTAATCTCGGCCTCCATCCCTCAAGTAGTCTCACACTTGTCATGTCAGCCCTACAGCACCTTCTCAAGGCTCACTGCCCGGTTTCTCAGCCGATAGACATCCTGGTCCAAAATGGCCACCGGTACCTTCTCATAGGTAAGGTCTCGCTCGACCCGCAGTTCGCCGAAGTCCACCACGCAATCCGGATCATGTACATCTCTACGCAACATCGAGATAAAAACACAACATGCACCCCTGACAAATCTAGTGGTAAAGCTAGCCGATAATCCAAGTCAACGACTTGAGTAAGGATCTCAAAGGACTAAATGCTCACAACAGCGGATCCTCATTTCCCCAAACCGAGGTACATCACACCTCTAATCATAGGAAAGGGAAAACTTGAATGGTACCATCCAGATACCAGTTCGATACACAAAAACACAAAATAGCTCACCAAGGTGAGAAATCGCAAAAACGCATCACACAACATGCGCACACGACCTCAACAGGTCTCATAGTGCCTCGACCGTAATATCATCGTTCAAACAATCGTGGTCGATACGTGGAGTTGAGTTTCAGCATGGTGCCCGGGTCACGCCAAAAACTTACCCACAATCTCGACACACTCGTGACTCTTGCCGAAGCAAATGTCACGGTAAATGTGCAACCATGCACAATAGAGCCCACTATACTTATACTCACAGCACATGATTCCACGATACAAACGTAGCCCCTCATGGCTTCGTTTGCTGATAACACACCTATCTCGCAATCTCGAGTAATCCTCGCATAGTCATAGGCAACCTATCGGTCACGCTTCCTTATCAACACAATCAATCAAAGATGCAAATGCAGTATGGTGGAACTTGGTACTCTCGGTGGTCAAACCGTCCCAAAGAAAAATAAATTGGACGTTTGAGTTGTTAATGCACTGTCCTCTGAAAGGCGACACGCTCGCAGGCGCTGCATATGCGGGGCACCAGGATGTTCACGTGCACTTATTCAGAAACCAGCCGCAAGGTAAAGGTTTAACCGATCACGCTGGCCTGGGAGTTCTGTGTGTCTGGTGATGGCAGCTGCAGCTTGCGTGTGAGTCAACGATCAGCCGTGCACAAGCCTCTCGTCTATCAACACAGGCGTACATGCCTGACCACCACTTCATGGCTACACCCAGTCAGGGTCGGTTTTCGGTTCAAGGTTTTAATAGGAAAATTTAATCCATGGTTTTTCTCAAAAATGAAAATTTTCTGAAATTGGGATTTCACATAGGCTAAAGCAATAGCAAGAAAAGAATCTTCCACTAAAACGTTTACCAATGGGGTTTAGATCAAACAAACTTTTTGGTCTTAAACGAATTCAAAAGTTTCAAGGTCTCAAAAATAGCAGGGTATAAAACCGAGTTCCAAGTCCACTTCATTTTTACAATAACACGCACTAACACGCAAAAGACTCAACGCTGAAGATAAGCAAAATCCTCAAAGGACATGAATGAGGCTCTCCAGTCGAGGATGGTACTAGGTCAGCGGCTCCTTTGAGACACCAACTAGTTAGCTCACTTCGACTCTTCCGACTAACAGTGTCGACCGTCACGTTAGCTCTTCCTCCGGTAGCTAATCGTGCCAGCAGTCATGAACGAGCTCTACTCATCTACACTGCCCAGAGTTTACACCTCAAGGTCTAGGCGAGAGGCTTCTTTTATCGAAATGACATCGATCACGTCTTCGGTTATTTTCCGCTACATCTCAGAGTTCTTAATTTATATCGCCGCTGCAGAATTACCACTAGATATTTTGTCACAGTCACCATTGCATTGCGTAACACGGAAAGAATCACTATTTGATTGAAGATCTTCTCATCAGTTTCCACAGTCCGTTTTGATACGTCGATTCCTCGATTTTACGCTAATGATACATCGGGTCTCAGATCGGTCTTTAAAGATTTTGCAGTTATCTTTAGTTGATTGAACAGGTCTTCACTTTGTGATAGTAGTTGATCATCCTTCATCGTCCATTGGTTAGGTTTACGGTTGTCGATGCGCAATATCTATGTCGTGAAACAGATCGACTCATCCTAGGTACATCCAGATGTTTGGTGCGCCTCGAAAGTGGTCTAAATCGTCCTCGACAACGATAAAGATAATTTGGTTTGGATGAAGGAAATATCCAAACACAACTGAAAAGATGATATAAGACAAGTAGAAAGCCAAAAACACTTGTCTTAAATGGTACATCAAGTTTTAAACATGATCTCGAAACTCAAGCAAACAAGAGACAAAGGCAAGGGTTTCCAAATGTGTTACAAAAGTACAAGAAAGGGGAAAGGTTTTTCCAGAAAACCCAACGAAACAAAAGAACGGGAGATTATCAAAGATTACCATGAAACGAATAATCTAAAGATAAGGGCAGCTCAAAAGTTCTTACTTCAGGCTCCTCTACCCTCCTTAAAAGATTCTTCATAATCTTTTAAGGTATAACACCTTCTTCGCAATCATTAATGACTCCAATTCAGGGAAAACCATTTCGGGTGCAACATACGAGTCGATCACGACTTGATACATGATCATCATTGGCCTCCAGGTTACGATACCCAAGAGATTTGCGATGACATTCGCAATTCCTTTTACACGGACTTGGAGTTATCGCAAACAACAACATCAACCTTGCAACAAATAAGGTCTAGTAGAAAACAGACTGCTTACCCTTATTTGTATACAAAGCCTCTAAAAAAAGTTAGCTTCACACATAAAACCCAAAATTGAACAACCGATTAAAAGATAATACACAAGAACGGAAAGTTAATAACCAACACACAATCTCGATTTCCCGGTCAGTCGTCCACTCCTTGCTCAGTTCATCCTCGAGATTGGCGTTAGTAACACTCCATCAATCAACAGATCTCTTTGGCATCGGTTGATAACTCGTTTGAAGTTTTATTAAACGTGTACCATTTTGCTTCAAAACACGATGGGGCGATAAATATATGTTATCCACATCAACTAATGGTGCCATGGTCGAAAACAAGTCTTTCCGGAGACGTTGCTTACATTTTTCGTACTTGCCCCCATTTATCCTTATTTTCTTCGGCTTTCTTAAACATGTACCATTTTGCTTCAAATTACGATGGGGCGATAAATATATGTTATCCACATCAAATAATGGTGCCGTGTTCGAAAACAAGTTTTTCTGAAGACGTTGCTTATATTTTTCGTACTTACCCCTATTTACCTTTTTTTTATCGACTTTATTAAATGTGTACCAATTTGCTTCAAAACATGATGGGGCGATAAATATATATTTTTCACATCAAATAATAGTTCTGTGTTCGAAAGCAAGTCTTTCCGGAGACGTTGCTTACATTTTTCGCACTTGCCCCTATTAACCCTTATTTTCCTCGACTTTCTTAAACGTGTACAGTTTTGCTTCAAAACACGATGGGGCGACAAAAATATGTTATCCACATCAAATAATGGTTTCGTGTTCGAAAACAAGTCTTTCCGGAGATGTTGCTTATATTTTTCGTACTTGCCTCTATTTATCCTTATTTCCTCGACTTTTTTAACTGTGTACCATTTTGCTTCAAAACACAATGGGGCCTTAAATATGTTATCCACATCAAATAATGGTGCCGTGTTAGTAAACAAGTCTTTCCGGAGACGTTGCTTACATTTTTCATACTTTTCCCTATTTACCCTTATTTTCCTCGACTTTCTTAAACGTGTACAGTTTTGCTTCAAAACACGATGAGGCGATAAATATATGTTATCCTCATCAAATAATGGTTCCGTGTTAAAAAACAAGTCTTTCCGGAGACGTTGCTTACATTTTTCGTACTTGCCTCTATTTACCCTTATTTTTCTCGACTTTTTTAACTGTGTACCATTTTGCTTCAAAACAAAATGGGGCGATAAATATGTTATCCACATCAAATAATGGTGCCGTGTTCGAAAACAAGTCTTTCCGGAGACGTTGCTTATATTTTTCGTACTTGCCCCTATTTACCCTTATTTTTATCGACTTTATTAAACGTGTACCATTTTGCTTCAAAACACGATGGGGCGATAAATATATATTATCCACATCAAATAATGGTTCTGTGTTCGAAAACAAGTCTTTCCGGAGACGTTGCTTACATTTTTCGTACTTGCCCCTATTTACCCTTATTTTCCTCGACATTCTTAAATGTATACCGTTTTGCTTCAAAACATGATGGGGAATCAAAAATATGTTATCCACATCAAATAATGGTGTCGTGTTCGAAAACAAGTCTTTCCGGAGACGTTGCTTACATTTTTCGTACTTGCCTCTATTTATCCTTATTTTTCTCGACTTTTTTAACTGTGTACCAATTTGCTTCAAAACACGATGGGGCAATAAATATGTTATCCACATCAAATAATGGTGCCGTGTTCGAAAGCAAGTCTTTCTGGAGACGTTGCTTACATTTTTCGTACTTGCCCCTATTTACCCTTATTTTTCTCGACTTTCTTAAACGTGTACAAATTTGCTTCAAAACATGATAAGGCGATAAATATATGTTATCCACATCAAATTATGGTGCTGTGTTCGAAAACAAGTCTTTCCGAAGACGTTGCTTACATTTTTCGTACTTGACCCTGTTTACCCTTATTTTCCTCGAATTTCTCAAACATGTACCATTTTGCTGCAAAACACCATTGGGCGATAAATATATGTTATCCACATCAAATAATAGTGTCGTGTTCGAAAATAAGTGTTTCCGGAGACATTGCTTATATTTTTCGTACTTGCCCCTATTTGCCCTTATTTTCTTCAACTTTTTTAACTGTGTACCATTTTGTTTCCAAACACGATGGGGCGATAAATATATGTTATCCACATCAAATAATGGTGCCATGTTTGAAAACAAGTATTTCCGGAGACGTTGCTTACATTTTTCGTACTTGCTCCTATTTACCCTTATTTTCCTCGACTTTCTTAAAAGTATACCGTTTTGCATCAATATACGATGGGGCAATGAATATATGTTATCCACATCAAATAATGGTGTAGTGATCGAAAACAAGTCTTTTCGGAGACGTTGCTTACATTTTTCGTACTTGCCCCTATTTACCCTTATTTTCCTCGACTTTCTTAAACGTGGACAGTTTTGCTTCAAAACACGATGAGGCGATAAATATATGTTATCCACATCAAATAAGGGTGCCATGTTCGAAAACAAGTCTTTCCTGAGACGTTCCTTACATTTTTCGTACTTGCCCCTATTTACCCTTATTTTCCTCGACTTTCTTAAACATGTACCATCTTGCTTCAAAACACCATGGGGCGATAAATATATGTTATCCACATCAAATAATGATGTCGTGTTCGAAAACAAGTCTTTCCAGAGACGTTGTTTATATTTTTCATACTTGCCCCTATTTACCCTTATTTTCCTCGACTTTCTTAAACGTGTACCGTTTTGCTTCAAAACACGATGAGACGATAAATATATGTTATCCACATCAAATAATGGTGCCGTGTTCGAAAACAAGTCTTTTCGGAGATAAGCGTCGATCAACACCTCGCTCGGTGCCAGGCATCGACGTTGCTTACATTTTCGTACTTGCCCCTGTTTACCCTTATTTTCCTCGACTTTCTAAACATGTACCGTTTTGTTTCAAAACACCATGGGGCGATAAAATTATGTTATCCACATCAAATGATAGTGTCGTGTTCGAAAATAAGTTTTTTCAGAGACATTGCTTATATTTTTCGTACATGCCCCTATTTACCCTTTTTTTTCCTCGACTTTATTAAACGTGTACCATTTTGCTTCAAAACACGATGGAGGAATGAATATATGTTATCCACATCAAATAATGGTGTCGTTTTCGAAAACAAGTCTTTCCGGAGACGTTGCTTATTTTTTTCGTTCTTGCCCCTATTTATCCTTATTTTTATTGAATTTATTAAACATGTACCATTTTGCTTCAAAACACGATGGGGCGATAAATATATGTTATCCACATCAAATAATGGTGTCATGTTCGAAAACAAGTCTTTCCGGAGACGTTGCTTATATTTTTCGTACTTGCCCCTATTTATTGTTTTTTTATCGACTTTATTAAACGTGTACCATTTTGCTTCAAAACACGATGGGGCGATAAATATATATTATCCACATCAAATAATGGTTCCGTGTTCGAAAACAAGTCTTTCCGGAGACGTTGCTTACATTTTTCGTACTTGCCTCTATTTACCCTTATTTTCCTCGACTTTTTTAACTGTGTACCATTTTGCTTCAAAACACAATGGGGAGATAAATATGTTATCCACATCAAATAATGGCGCCGTGTTCGAAAACAAGTCTTTCCGGAGACGTTGCTTACATTTTTCGTACTTGCCCCTATTTACCCTTATTTTCCTCGACTTTCTTAAACGTGGACAGTTTTGCTTCAAACCACGATGAGGCGATTAATATATGTTATCCACATCAAATAATGGTGCCATGTTCGAAAACAAGTCTTTCCAGAGACGTTGCTTACATTTTTCGTACTTGCCCCTGTTTACCCTTATTTTCCTCGACTTTCTTAAACATGTACCATTTTGCTTCAAAACACCATGGGGCGATAAATATATGTTATCCACATCAAATAATAGTGTCGTGTCCGAAAACAAGTATTTCCGGAGACGTTGCTTATATTTTTCGTACTTGCCCCTACTTACCCTTATTTTCCTCGACTTTATTAAACGTGTACCATTTTGCTTCAAAACACGATGGGGCGATAAATATATGTTATCCACATCAAATAATGGTTTCGTGTTCGAAAACAAGTCTTTCCAGAGACGTTGCTTATATTTTTCGTAGATAAGCGTCGATCAACACCTCGCTCGGTGCCAGGCATCGACATTGCTTACATTTTTCATACTTGCCCCTGTTTACCCTTATTTTCCTCGAGTTTCTTAAACATGTACCATTTTGCTTCAAAACACCATGGGCCGATAAATATATGTTATCCACATCAAATAATAGTGTCGCGTTCGAAAACAAGTCTTTCCAGAGACGTTGCTTATATTTTTCGTACTGGCCCCTATTTACACTTATTTTCCTCGACTTTATTAAACGTGTACCATTTTGCTTCAAAACACGATGGAGTGATAAATATATGTTATCCACATCAAATAATGGTGTCGTGTTCGAAAACAAGTCTTTATAGAGACGTTGCTTATATTTTTCGTACTTGCCCCTATTTAACCTTATTTTTATCGAATTTATTAAACGTGTACCATTTTGCTTCAAAACACGATGGGGCGATAAATATATGTTATCCACATCAACTAATGGTGCCATGGTCGAAAACAAGTCTTTCCGGAGACGTTGCTTACATTTTTCGTACTTGCCCCCATTTATCCTTATTATCTTTGGCTTTCTTAAACATGTACCATTTTGCTTCAAATTACGATGGGGCGATAAATATATGTTATCCACATCAAATAATGGTGCCGTGTTCGAAAACAAGTCTTTTTGAAGACGTTGCTTATATTTTTCGTACTTACCCCTATTTACCTTTTTTTTATCGACTTTATTAAACGTGTACCATTTTGCTTCAAAACATGATGGGGCGATAAATATATATTTTTCACATCAAATAATAGTTCTGTGTTCGAAAGCAAATCTTTCCGGAGACGTTGCTTACATTTTTCGTACTTGCCCCTATTAACCCTTATTTTCCTCGACTTTCTTAAACTTGTACAGTTTTGCTTCAAAACACGATGGGGCGACAAAAATATGTTATCCACATCAAATAATGGTTCCGTGTTCGAAAACAAGTCTTTCCGGAGATGTTGCTTATATTTTTCGTACTTGCCTCTATTTATCCTTATTTCCTCGACTTTTTTAACTGTGTACCATTTTGCTTCAAAACACAATGGGGCGATAAAATATGTTATCCACATCAAATAATGGTGCCGTGTTCGAAAACAAGTCTTTCCGGAGACGTTGGTTATATTTTTCGTACTTGCCCCTATTTACTGTTTTTTTGTCGACTTTATTAAACGTGTACCATTTTGCTTCAAAACACGATGGGGCGATAAATATATTTTATCCACATCAAATAATGGTTCCGTGTTCGAAAACAAGTATTTCCGGAGACGTTGCTTACATTTTTCGTACTTTCCTATATTTACCCTTATTTTCCTCGACTTTTTTAACTGTCTACCATTTTGCTTCAAAACGCAATGGGGCGATAAATTTGTTATCCACATCAAATAATGGTGTTGTGTTCGAAAACAAGTCTTTCCGTAGACGTTGCTAACATTTTTCGTACTTGCCCCTATTTACCCTTATTTTCCTCGACTTTCTTAAACGTGGACAGTTTTGCTTCAAAACACGATGAGGCGATAAATATATGTTATCCACATCAAATAAGGGTGCCATGTTCGAAAACAAGTCTTTCCTGAGACGTTGCTTACATTTTTCGTACTTGCCCCTATTTACCCTTATTTTCCTCGACTTTCTTAAACATGTACCATCTTGCTTCAAAACACCATGGGGCCATAAATATATGTTATCCACATCAAATAATAGTGTCGTGTTCGAAAACAAGTATTTC
>CACSLK010032741.1:43357-56634 GCA_902706635.1 Striga hermonthica | reverse complement strand
TTTATATATTTATCAATGAAAATACTTATAATGTGAATTGTGATTTTTCATGAGTAGCAATGAAACTACTTATGAGGTTTTGCATGAGTAGCTATGAGACTACTCATGAAGTGATATATATGTTGTTTTGGGGCTTAGGAAATCTATCCACCTCAGGTTATGTGAACTTTAGTGTTTGACATTGAACTCTAGTGATATAGAGTTAAGTTCGGACTCTAGAGATTCTTAGTTGTGAGTTTCAGTATATTATTATTTAGATAAGTGCTGTTTATAGCATTTTCGCGCTATAACATTCGTTCAGTGTCCTTGGAGTAGGACCATTTGTGACCCATCTCGAAAGAGAAATGTTAAGTACCGAGTGAATCTCTAGTGTATGAAATTACTCGGGAAATTAGAACCTCAGTCGTCGAGGATCGGGAGTGTCGTTTAGATGTTGCGAATTGGTTACTAATTGACCCCCATAGCTTAGGAGAATCTAATGCGTATCACCGTCGTAACTCCTGAGAGTGGCTAAGCCTCGAGAGGGACGATGGTTGATAATTCTTGTACGTTAGATCGAGCGGAAGTCCTGAAGACTGATGCATGGATGAACGACGATGGCGTCGTCCATAGGACGAGTGGATTGCTCCGACATCGCGTGAATATCTTGTGAGTTGGCTGCGAGGCACGCACTTGTAAAAGGTATGAATTTGTAGTTAAGCCTGATGTTGAGGCTCTATAAGACTCGAGATGTTAGAAACTGATGTTATGAAAAGCATGCCTATATGATTGAACTTGACGATTATTGCACGATTGGGATTCTTTAAAACGTGTTATCTGGTGATCGTATAAGTTTATGTGAATTTGTGTTAAAAATCATGTTAGTACTGACTCTCTTATATTATATATGCATGTACATGAGTTGTATATTGTGATTACATGTGACCCCTGATGTTATGTACATGAAATTATGTTTTTGTACTGAAAATCGTATGAGAACTTCTTGTTATAGCCTCTATTTTTACTCAGATTATCGTGGCCTAAAAGCTGTTTTCTGGTTAAGAGTCCTTCATAAACTTTGTAGTGCTTTAAGTTAAGTTTCAGTGAGTTTTGAAATTTCATGATTCGGAGTTGAATTTAATTTATTATGGATTTTTAAAGTTGTAACTGCGAGCAGTTTTTGAAATTTTGGGAAGAATTGTGAATCATGATGTTGGACTGTTTTTGACAATGTTGGTGTGACTATGTGAAAATACGATCAACATGAAACTTGTAGTAAATGTTATAAGCTTTCTCTATAAGTTGAAATCTTGCAATTTGGGGTTTTAGTTGATTTTATATGATTTTTCAAAGTTGAAGTTATGCCCATAATTTTTAAAGCAGTGGTTGTGTTTACGATTGAAATGTATGCTCTGAAATGAGGCCCTTAACGTGATTATTCATAAAAATGTTCTTCTTGAAACTTGTAGTTTTTCTAGTGTAGTTTCTTTTAAGTTTTGAATTTGTTTGATTTAGAGTGTTATAACATGAGATATCCCTCTTTTAGTGAACTGCTACAAATTTATAAATAGTTTCATTGGCAGATTTCTTGACCTGAATGTTATATGCTGAAACTCGGTTTTAAAGTTATTTTTTTAGCTTCAGTGATCAACATGAAAGTTGTAGATAATTAAGTTAGCTATCTTGGAGATTTTGAATTTCAGTAATATCATGTCCGTAGTTTCGGTTATTGTGCATACACTGAGAACCTGTCAAGCTGTATGTCTTCATTTATCCACTGCACCTATGTTTTGTATGTTTGATGTATTATGTGCATTTAAATGATTTCATCTGCCTGAGTCTTCTTCATGAAAGAGATAGGGTCCTGAGTTGGATATTTTTCGAGTAGTTTCATCATGATATGATATCTAGACTGAAAGCTACATGCATTTTAAATTCATCACGCATGCTAGAAATTGGTGCAAGTTCATGTTAGATTTCCAAATTGAGTTGTGAATTTCAAAAATTAGCTTTTCGTCAATTTTCAGGTATATGCGCCCTATGTGACTTAATCTGATTAGTATTATAATTTTAGCTGGAAACACTTGCGAGAGAAGCTTTACGCTAGACCTCAAAGTGTGAAAGCTATTGGTTGTGTATGGGGATGAACTCGTTTAGGACTACCGACACGATTACCTGCCAGAGTAAAAGTTGTCGTGACGGCCGACATTGTTGGTCGAAAAAGTCAAACGAGCTAACCATGCTGTTGTTCGAAGTTGACCGTCGAGTTAGGGTTATTCTTGGTAGTGATGCCAATGTTCGATCCCTTTTGGGGAAATTGTTGTTGTCAAACCCTTTGTCCTATCGGAGTACTTAAGAAATTGTAAAATTCGAAATTTGAAATTTCTGGGATGTGCCTCGAACCGAGTGCCGAACCTGACTGGGTGTAGCCAGGCGAAGTGGTGGCCGAGCCCGCACGCCCGTGCTGAGAGACGTGAGGCCAACTGCAGTGACCGATCGTTGACTCGCACGAGAGCTGCCGCCGCCATCACCGAACGCCAAACTCCCCAGGTCAGTGTGTACGGCCAAACCTTGACCTTGTAGCTGGTATCCAGGTGGGTACACGCACGCGTCCCAGCGCCCCGCATATGCAGCACCAACGTGTGTGCCACCTCTCGGGTGACAGTGCATTAAACCCAGACCGACCTTGTCCTTTTAGGGGTCTTTGAACCAGATTTTTGGGTCAAATTGTATGTTGATCTTTCGAGTTGTTGTGGGAAAGTGTATGTTTCTGGGTGGTTGCTTGTTTAGAACATCCCCTGGGTGGGCAGGTTGGTCGATTACTCACGCCCTCGGGCTGGGTGGCCTCCTGTTTAGAACATTCCTCGCGGGTGAGCAAGTGCGAATACCAAAACCCACCATGATTAAGTCCCTTGGGCTGGGTGGTCGCTTGTTTAGAACATCCCTTGGGGTGGGCAGGTTGGTCGATTAAAACTCACGCCCTCGGGATGTGTGGCCTCCTGTTTAGAACATTCCTCGCGGGTGGGTAAGTGTGAAGACCAAAACCCACCATGATTAAGGCCCTCGGGCTGGGTGGTCGCTTGTTTAGAACATCCCTTGGGGTGGGCAGGTTGGTCGATTACTCATGCCCTCGGGCTGGGTGACCTCCTGTTTAGAACATTCCTCGCAGGTGGGCAAGTGTGAAGACCAAAACCCACCATGATTAAGGCCCTCGGGCTGGGTGGTCACTTGTTTATAACATCCCCTAGGGTGGGCAGGTTGGTTGATTACTCACGCCCTTGGGCAGGGTTGCTTCCTTTTTAGAACATTTCTCGCGGGTGGGCAAGTGTGAAGATAAAAACACTCCATGATTAAGGCCCTCAGGCTGGGTGGTCGCTTGTTTAGAACATCCCTTGGGGTGGGCAGGTTGGTCGATTACTCACGCCCTCGGGCTGGGTGGCCTCCTCTTTAGAACATTTCTCGTGGGTGGCAAGTGTGAAGACCAAAACCCACAATGATTAAGGCCCTGGGGCTGGGTGGTCACTTGTTTAGATCATCCCTTGGGGTGGGCAGGTTGGTCGATTACTCACGTTCTCGGGCTGGGTGGCCTCCTGTTTAGAACATTCCTCGCGGGTGGACAAGTGTGAAGACCAAAACCCACCATGATTAAGGCCCTCGGGCTGGGTGGTCGCTTGTTTAGAACATCCCTTGGGGTGGGCAGGTTGGTCGATTACTCACGCCCTCAGGCTGGGTGGCCTCCTATTTAGAACATTCCTCGCGGTTGGGCAAGTGTGAAGACAGATTCCCCGCGACCAAGACCCTGGAGCCTGGTGAGGAGATACGAAGACCAAAGAATCAAGATGAGCGGGACCTCAAAACCCGGCAACCAAACACCCAGTGAACGAGCGCTAGGATAAAGAAGTGAAGAGAGACGAAGCGGTGCAAAAAAGCCATCATGTTTAAGGTCGTGAGGCTGGATGGACGCATGTGTCGACCACCTGTGAAGGTGGGCATGTGTTCAAAAATCCAAAACCCATAATGTTTAAGGTCGTTAGGCTGGATGGTTGCATGTGTCGACCACCTCTGAAGGTGGGCATGTGTTCAAAAATCCAAAACCCATCATGTTTAAGGCCGTGAGGCTGGATGGTCACATGTGTCGATCACCTCTGAAGGTGGGCATGTTTTCAAAAATCCAAAACCCATCATGTTTAAGGCCGTGAGGCTGGATGGTCGCATGTGTCGAGCACCTCTGAAGGTGGGCATGTGTTCAAAAATCCAAAACCCATCATGTTTAAGGCCGTGAGGCTGGATGGTCGCAAGTTTCGACCACCTTTGAAGGTGGGCATGTGTTCAAAAAGCCAAAAATCCATCAAGTTTAAGCCCATGAGGCGGGACGGTCGCATGTTTCGACCATCTCCGAGGGTGGACATGTGTTAAAAACCTTGTGTGAAGGGCACAATGTATGTGTGATACGTATTATAGCAAAGATCTGGATAATCAGTCGAATATAGAGCAAACACATGGGCATACTTAACGAGAAGAACCATTATAGAGACATACAAGAACATCAAATCAGCTTATTCAAGAGATCATCGAAAACAAAGATGAATTAAACAAAACATTCATATTCAAATAAACCATGAATTATCATCAGGAGTACATAGCTCAGATTCAAAACAGATTAAGCGGAAAATACAAAGCTGAATCTAAGGAGGAGGAGTTGCAATCGAGTCTGCGTTGCTCTGATTAGCATTGGGATCGGGCGGATAGCTGGTCCCGGAGGTCGAGTCACAAGCTTCATTAAGAGGACGTTGTCGAATAGACTCGGCCAACGCGGCCAGCATTGGAGCTGGAGGAGTTATACCATCAGGTAGGGCATAAGTTTTCTTCAAAATATCTGATCGAGCCAGAGTCCTTTCAAGTATCCCTGACCACCACTTTTGCTCGGGTTGTAAGTTAGGATTGCCCTGGAAGCTAGAAGGGACCTTGGGAAGGGCCTCCCAGATAGCTCCAGGGTCGAGCTGCTCGAAGTCGTCCTCGGAGATCTGCTCGCCGGCTTTCTGAAGGGCGAACTGAAAATAGTCCACCCCAAAGTCTTGCACCTCCTTCAAAAATTGTGGGGACCGCATATAGTCAGCCACCGCCAGCTCACGATACTCGCGAAGGAAAAGCTGCCCAGTGGTTGTGCCCCACATCATTTGCCGAGCTCAAAGAGCCGCAGTATCAGCGTAGCGTTTGCATTGGCTGGCGTGGGCAACCCTTTCTTTGGCCAGGGTAGCCTCCAGCTCGGCTCGAGCACCCTCTGCCTGCACTCGAATAGCCTCCGCCTGTGCCCGAGCAGCCTCCAACTACGCTCGAGCAGCCTCCGACTGCGCTCGAGCAGCCTTTTCTTGTGTTCGGGCAATCCGCACTTGCTGGAGCGCAGCCTCCTTCTCCTTCAGCGCAGTTTCTTTTTCAGCCACCGCAACCTTCTTTACCGCAAGGGCGGCTTCTCTCTCCGCGAGAGCCTCGTTCTTCTCTGTGAGCTCTCCGTCGAGGGATTTAAGCTTAACTTCAAACTCAGCCTTCTGCTCGGTGTGCGTCTCGCGGAGCTTAGCGTTGTGGTTCAAGAGGGTCGAGTTCTTATCCTGCAAGTAGCCGATAGTGGCCTCGAGGCCCTTTATGGACTTCCTAGCGCTATCTCGAGCCTCCTTAGTTAGAGGCAAAAATTCGACCAAGCCCTATATTCGAAGGAGATAAAGCAGGTCAATCAAGGTGCCGCGGAAAGAATAGTAGAAAGAAACAATGCAAATTCGAAACAAGCAATACCTGGGCAAGCCATTGAACAAGTTTGTCACCGACTTCAGGCAGCGTAGTGTTGGCCTTCTTATAGTCATCCTCGAGGAGGGCACCCTCGAGACGACTCGCCACTTTGTTCACGGGGGCCGAGAGCAAAGAAGTGGACCGCGGGGCCAAGGGATTGGGTGGAAGGTGGCTGTTACGCGCCCGTTTCAACATAGATTCCAGCTGATCTTTGTGAGAGCGTTTTCCCATAATGGCCCCACGCTCTGCATCATTTTGACTGGTAGATTCGACTAGAGCTTTGGTCAAGCCAACGGGGGGATCATGAGAAGAATGTCGGTCGAGGAGAGTTTTCTCTTGAGTCTTGGTTTTGGAGGAGGGCTCAGGAGCTTTGGTTTTAGATGATGCCTCAGGCGTTTTGGTTTTTGGAGAAGGCTCGGGGGCTTTATCCATGGTTTTGGAGGAGGCGACATTTTGGGAGGTGTTGGCAGGAGAATCGTTTTTGTGAGAAGAGGTTGGGGTCTTGTGAGAAGAGGATGGGGTCTTGTGAGAAGAAGATTGGGTTTTGTGAGGAGAAGATTGGTTGGCGGCGGTTTTGTGGTGACGGTCGACAGTTTTTTTACGATCGTCAGTCTTGTAGGAGGTCGAGGACTTTGTGTTCGATTGAGAGGTAGATTTTTGCTGTGGGTTCTTCTCGGTAGAGGGCTGAGAAGTTTGTGCTAGTGGTGGCTTTGATGATGGATGTTGCAGCTGTTGTTGTTGCTGCTGTGGCCCAGGCGCGGAGGTGGTGGCAAAGAGGCCTCTCGCGGAGGTGATCGCGGCTTCGGCTCCAGTCGAGACCCAGAAGAAGTGGTCGACCCCTCGGCCTTGCCCCCGGCCGACCCAGAAACAGCCCCCAACTTCTTTTTTAGAGGAGTTTTCCTCGGAGTGATGTTGAAACTGGGTACCTTTGCAAGAATATCACAACACAGATTATATTCAATATCAGCAAAAATCACTCAGAACAGAAACAGGGAAACACATAAGCACTCGACTAATCTGCTCGATGATTACCTGGATCATCTTTAAGCCGAATGAGATCGAGGATCTTGTCGGTGGGAGGAAGACAAGTCTTGTGGGTGAGAAGACCACAGTGGTGGAGAAGGTTCTCGTCCTTGAGAAGTGTTTCTGACGCAACGGTCTTAGAGTTCCAAGTATGAACCCGTTGGTCGAAAAGAGGATTTGAAAGAGGGGCCGAAGCCGCCTCTTGAGAAACTTCCTTGAACCAAGGTACAGAAAGCCAAGGGAAAGGATCATCAGGCTGGACGAAGGTAAACTTGTCTCTCCACTTAGGGAGATTGGAAGGGATATCATTAATGAAATGAGCGCCATTGCGGCTCTTAAAGTATAAGCATCGACCTTGCTTAGAAGGGACATAACAATAATGGAAGAAATCTAGGTCGAATCGACCTAAATGGACACGACAAAGGATAATAAAGGTGGTCATAAAACGGATGGCATTAGGGGGTAGTTGGTGCAGAAAAAGCCCAAACCATTCACAAATTTTGAAGCAGGTCAGGGCACAGAGGAAAATGGAGGCCAAGTTTGAATTGGATTTCAAAAAAAGTGTAACAGTCCCTGGGAGGGTGATCGTATTTATCGGAGGGAGAAGATCTATAGAATGACCAACCGATAGGATGGCCGATTTTTCGGTAGAATACCAAACGGTAGAAAGAGAAGTAGAACAAGAAGAAGAGCGTTTTGTGGAAGTTCTGCGGGGGTTTTTGGTCGATGTCTTGTTGGAAGGAGAGTTTGAAGTACCAGGCTAATAAGGAGAAGGAGGAATGGTTGAGGAGGGAACAACAGCGGGTCGAGGAGAAATGATCTCGTCCTCCTCGGGCTCGTCTAACACACCGAGGGCAGGTCGACAGTGGCGGAGAGGAATGTTATCCATAGTATCCTCGGAGTTGGAAGAAGCGACACGGTCTTTGAAAATGCGTGTAGGAACTGTATCGCGGGGGCGGAGGATAGAGAGAGGAACAACTTCAAGGGCAGAAGGCAATATCTCAACTGAATCAGAGGAGGTGGTCGAGGTAGCATGATCTGAAAACAAAAACGAAAGGAGCAATATCAAAAAGAAGAATTTTTGGCAAAAAAGGAAAGAAGAAGGAGGGGAAGGTTTTCAAAATTAGGGTTCTACGAAAGGGGAGATTTTGAAGAAATTGAAGAAGGAGAGCAGGGATTCCGAGAGAATTTCAAAGGGAGAGAACGAAATCTACAACGATTAACAAGCGAGCACAGACATTCAACACACATTCAAAACACTCAATCAGCAAACTTCAGACACCCAATTCAAAAAACTTTTCAAAAATACAAAATCTCAAGTATAGGAAGCGTAGAATCAGGCGAAGAACAACTTACTCATAACCGCAGAAGGGAGAACTGGGAAGACTTAAAAATTGCAGGAAAATCGCCGAGGAAGATAAGGTTTTTGCAGAAAGAATTTTGGGCGCAGGAGAGTTTGAAATCGCAAGGGTGGAAAAAGTCTGAAAGTTCGCTAAGTGTGGGATTTATACCGTGGATAGCCCAAGGGTTGAAAAGATGAGGACCGTCGGATTGAAGTCAGATTGTATGGTGTACAACATTAATTAGCACGACACTCAAAGTGGGCGCGTTATGCGAGGAGGCGTTATCATTAAAACGCCAGACAAGTACCTGACAAGCGGGACACGTGTCGAAAAAGCAGGTACGACGAAAAGGCATGTGGCAGAGGACTTTACTTCTAGCAATTAATGAGACGTTATTCAAAAATTAAGCGGGAAACCCATTAGAGGATCGATGCCTGACACCACGCCACCCAGAAGGTCGATGAAGCACAAATTCACTCTTAGATCGAGTCATGTAGACTCGACCAGAGTGGAGGAGACTAGATGATATAGAATATTATATACCCCTACGCTAAACCGGTCCACTGAACCAGGCGAAGGGGTTATACCATGAAGGAACCGAGTCAAGCAATGGGAAGATCGAGCAAAATAACCTGTCAACCAAAACAGTCAACCAACCCGTCGCTTGACCAGATAACCGATCGAGCAACCTAGTCGACCTCAGCAGGTCGATCATCTCGCGGACTCAATACTCGATAGATCGGCCTAGTTACAAGCGCGTGTAAGAGCCTCCAACCGAATTTAAGGAGAATATTTACCCAATGTGCAGGAGGACACGTGTCGAGAATATATTGGTTGATAGCGATAACCACCTCTGACAGCTACCAACACCCCGCGCCACCTCTGACATGTGCGTGACGTGTCAGAGTACAGACGGGCAGCTTGGGCAGCCCGCTCATCCTTATCCGGGCAGCTATTAGGGCAGGTATCTGACCCTTATAAAAAGGGGGGTGAGTCTTTCTCCCTTAACATGATTTTTCCTATTACTCATTTCAGTATACTCATACACCTACTGACTTAAACATCAGAGGCTCTTCACCGGACACAACCCCTGGTGTGAGAGTTATTTGCAGGTTTCCGGCATTTTACTGACGAGGACAAGAATCGATCTACCCCAAACCGGACCAGGACGTGAACACTTGCATTAGGTACTAATTTTAGAAATGAATAAGAAGATGATTAATTATTTTGTCAGTAATTTAATCAATCAACGGACGTTATATCTTAAACATTGGGAGGTAAATCGATCAATCAGATTAATATTATTTAATCATGGAGGCTCAATTTTATTGGTAAAATAGTGGCTAAAAGGGAAGAGCGATAATATTAATCTAGTGGAATGTTTTATTATTTAATTCCATTAAATAGGAATTAATTTTATTCAATATTAATTAATTTAATTAGGAGAATAAAATTCCTACTAGAATCTTCTCTAGTGTTAGGAGACTAAAGAATCTTCTAGACGATGGATATTAGTAGGAAATATATTTCCTACATTATATTATTAATTGGATTAAAAGTAGGTTTCCTAAATTAGGAATTAATTCTATTCCATGATTATTAATTTAATTAGGAAAGGTAGTCCTACTAGGATCTTCTCTAGTGTTAGGAGACTAAGGAGTCTTCTAGAAAGATTAGTAGGAGATCTCCTTCCTACATTGAGTTAGTATTGGATTAGAATTAGGATTCCTAGGCCTAATGGGATAAGCCCATATTTAGCACCTCCTTAAGGTCCCTAATGGAGCCTATAAATACACCATGTCCCAATCTCTCCTACATAGATGTGTTAGCCGATTTTCTCCTCTACATACGTGCGAGAAATATCTTTGTTCGAGAGTTAGGGAGATTCGATTAAATGCTCCACCAAGTTTAATCGAAGTAGGTGTTTAGGTAATCCATTAGAAGGCTTTTTGGTACAAAATATTGAGCCTCTAATATACATATTTCGGTCATCATCAACACCTTACCGCCGCCCTTCGCCGCCGTGTTCAGTCACCGGAAATCGCTTACCGCCGTCCGAACCCAGCCGAGCGAATCCGCAAGCCTTCGCTCGCAGTCGCGCCCCGCCAGGCTTCAATCGCGACACCCAGCAATGATCGTGAGCTGCCCACCTGCGCGCTGTCCATGTCCCACTGCCAGCCAACAACCGCCCAAGGTCCCAACGCCTACCTGTCACTCGCGTACTATTGCTCAAGCAACCAGGAGACGGCCTCGGCGTGCCCGCGTGTTCCCAAACGCCAGCGCCATTCCGCCCAGGCATAGGAGTCCCACGACACACGCGCCCGACGTCCTTGCTCGCGCCTAGCGCACGTCCGCAACACGCCAGCTTCTTGCCAGCGCCCGTCCGCGTCTCTAGCGTTCACCCGAGCGCATCCCAGCAGTTCCGCGCGTTCGCCCAGTGCTCAACGCACATCCGCTGCAATCCGCGCCCCACACGCTGTCCGCGCCTGATGCGCACGAGCTGTCTGCTGCACCCGACGTTCGAGACCCGTGCACCGTGTGATCAACTTTCGTGGAACCTATCGAGTAATATCGATTGAAGGCCAAATCTATTCGTGCATTAGATTGTGGTCTTCAGACGAACTTCATCAATGGTACTCTACATCGTCTCAGAGTCGGCAAAAATTTTAAGAGGTAAACGTCCATATCCTAACTATAGATTCCGCTGCCGTAACGCCGCGTTCGGTTATGAATAAATTGAATTATTTTATTATTATTATTATTATTATTTTTATTATTATTATTATTATTATTATTATTATTATTATTATTATTGTTATTATTATTATTACTATTGTTAATATTATGTGTTTACTTATATTTAATTGTTTAATTGCCTAAATGATTTAATGTGCTTAATATGTATTAAGTATAAATATTATGTGTCTAATTGTCAATTAAATTGTTAATTTTATATTTTGATTATTACTATTATTATTTCAAAATAATGTGTATTTATTAAATAATATTAATGTGTATTATGTATATATTTATTTATTCGGTTATCATTTTAATTGTCGCGCATTAAACCAAGCTCGAGAATTTATTCTAAGTGTTGAACTCGGCCAAAGCGATCAAACCCGGTCCGCCCGTGAGCCGAGTCCCGGCCGGCCGACCCGGTTCCCTTTCCGTGAGTGTGTGTAATTAGCTTGTGGACCAAGCAGTATTAATTAACCCTAATCCTAATTTTCCCCCCAGCTCAAGAGATAATTCCCTTGCAACTTTTTTTTTTCTCCCATTCTCTTCTCTCTCGTATTAAACCCCGTTGTTACAGTAGGAAGAGAAATAGTTTCTCTCGTTTCTCGCATCGCTCTCTCTCTTTATCACCATCATCGTGTAAGCATATAAGAGAAGTCCAATCGCTCAAAGGTTACAGATTTTTGATTTCGACCTCAGTCTCGCAATCATCGTTTATTAAAAAAAAAGGGAATAAACATACTCGCGATTCACATCATCTCACACCATCGTCGTTGCACCCAAATCATCGTCATCTTCCTCGAGAGTCTCGGCGAACCCATTACTGCTGCTGTGCATCATCACCATCATCAGGAGACCACAATCGCAGCAACACTTCAAGCCGTCATCTTCCTCGCGAGTCCGCCTCGGCTGCCCCGCGCGAAGCTCTGTTCTGTCGCAATAACCAGTCCGGCGAGTCCCGTCCACGCTCTCGAACCCTCAGCATCGTCATCGTTAGAAGTTTAGGCCCCGTCGGATATCTACCATTGTTGTAGGCCTAAAATCTCCGTCGTACTGGAGCCGCAGCTCCACCACGACCCTGCAACCGGAGACCAACCCCAGCAGCGACCCCTCGAGCAGCTCCGCTAGCAAGCCGCATAGCTCCACCACGAGCAGCCGGGCACCGTGTACTCCCGACGAGTCCCGTCGAGTCCCGTCGGAGTGTCGAACGTCGTCGTTGGGACCCGTTTAGTGCTGCCCAGCCCCGCTGATCGCTCGCACCACCCATCGGCGAGCCGAAGCTTTGCCATCGAGCCCCATCGGTGCATTCGTGAAGCCGTTTCAGCCCCGTTTTGATTCTTTCGTTCGAATGATTTCCGAGAACGGTACCTAGACTCGAACCCCATTTTGTTTAATATCGTGATTTGTGTTATGGTGTTATATTATGTGCAAAATTGTTGAACGTATGATATACGAGTTAGTTACGTGTCTGGGATATGTTATTGTGTCGTATGCGTTTTGGATATCAAAGTGATTGCCGTCACTTTGGTTTATTATCGAACTGAGTTTCGAGTTGTATTTTTCGTGGAAATCCTGGAGTTATAGGTACTTGGAGTTGTCCTTGATTTATTGGTTTTGTTTTGAGGTCGTTTCGATGTGTATATCATGAGTTATGAATTTTCTAAATCGAGCATGCTGCTGAATTGTAATTAATTCATGATAAATCGTGTGGTTGTCCGAATTCCATGAAATTTTATATGTGATGTCCTGTGATGATTTTCTATGTTGTGTAAAATTTTCAAGTCCAAAGTCCACCTGTAGCTATTTTAATTAATTAAATCAGTTTTTGGTCAGAATCTTGTAAAATTCATTAAAAATCGTACAGTTGGAGTTTTGAGCTGAAACTTGAAGAGTATGTTATTTTGTGTTATTCTGTGTTGTGTCAAAATTGTAGATATAAATTCGAAGTGTAGCTATATGAACTACTAACTTCATATTTTGGCGTTGTTTTCGTTTAAATTATTTAAAAATGCCCCCGAATAAATTAAGGGCTGAAACTTGGTGAATATATGTGTCTTTGTATACTCTTTAATGTGGTAAAGTTTCATATTGATTGGCTGAGCCTAACTCCCGTTGTTATATTTTGTTCATTTTGGAGTCTAAACGCTCGGTAATCCATTGTTTAGGTTCGGGTAAAATTTTGTTGATGTTGGCATGACTTATGTGAATTACATAAAGTGTATGAGTTGTGTTCAGGTCTAGAAGTCACTCCATAGTACTTAACTCGGTCAAGGATTCCACGAGTCACTTAGTCGATATGATTTTGCCTAAGTATATGTGCTTTGTGTGTTGTCTTGTAGTGGATAGTCAGTTGATAGACTATTATAATTGTTGTAGGTTCATCGAGCTGAACTTTTCCCATTATTCCTTCAACCT
>CACSLK010032739.1:59066-73539 GCA_902706635.1 Striga hermonthica | reverse complement strand
ATATATAAAGGCTTGAATAAATTGTACCCAAAAGCCTTCTAACTGATTACCTAAACACCTACTTCGATTAAACTTGGTGGAGCGTTTAATCGAATCTCCCTAACTCTCAAACGATGCTATTTCTCACATGTATGTAGATAAGAAAAATCGGCCAAGACAACATGTAGGAGAGGTTGGGACATGGTGTATTTATAGGCTCCATTAGGGACCTTAAGGAGGTGCTAAATATGGACTTATTCCATTAGGCCTAGGAATCCTAATTCTAATCCAATACTAACTTAATCTAGGAAGGAGATCTCCTACTAATCCATCTCTTCTAGAAGACTCTTGAGTCTCCTAACGCTAGAGAAGATCCTAGTAGGATTTCCTTTCCTAATTAAATTAATAATCATGGAATAGAATTAATTCCTAATTTAGGAAACATAATTTTACTCCAATTAATAATATAATGTAGGAAATATATTTCCTACTAATCTCCATCTTCTAGAAGACTCCCAAGTCTCCTAATCCCAAGAGAAGAAAAATTAATTAATATGGAATAAAATTAATTCCTATTTAATGGAATTAAATAATAAAACATCCCACTAGAGTAATATTATTGCTCTCCCCATTTAGCCACTATTTTACCAATAAAATCGAGCCTCCATGATTAAATAATATTAATCCAATTGATCGATTTACCTTCCTATGTTTAAGATATAACGTCCGTTGATTAATTAAATTACTGACAAAATAATTAATCAACTTCTTTTTCATTTCCGAAATTAGTACCACTCAGATCCTTAACCATTATGTCAGACAATCGTCTACCTGCAGAGTTTTGACATAACGTACATTCCTGAGCTCATTTCGGGGACGTAAATCAATCCAGCGCACTGGAACATAGTGACCGTAAATAATTTATAATAGCATATCATATAATTATCCTTACTTACCAAAATACCTCGTATGTCATCCTATTAAAATAGGAATCACTTGGTAAATCAAATAAATAAGATATAAAAATATATGCCTATTTTATATTATCTTACAGCTTAAGAGAACGCATCAATCACTGAAGGACGAGGTTACAACAACGGTCAGTGAGTCTCATAACCTTTGCCTTTCGCGGTCATGTTCAACACTTAACATAAGTGCTAGTGTAATTCTCCAGTCAAAGACCAACTGAATCAAGAATACACTACAGTCTTTTTCCAAGTGGAGTCTCATTGCCAGTCTAGACTGTGAACGAATGATTTAGTCTTATAAGGAACTGATAGGTGATCTTTATGTTCGAACCACACTATCTCAATATAAGACATGGAGTATGTATTGCATAAATAAATAAACTACAAACATATGTACTTTGACCGAAACATGATTGCCAGATCAAAATGGAATTGATAGAATCTGCAAAATATAGCTTTTACAGCATACCTCTAACAAGGCTATGTTTGTAATTGATCCCAACAGTGTCTCTGGCCCGGATGGTTTCTCGTCCCTCTTCTTCCAGTCATACTGGAAGATTGTGGGAACTGACGTAGAGGAAGCTCTAAGGGAGTTTTTCTCTGGTCACCAGATGCCAGAGTCCTTCACAGCAACCTCCATCATTTTGATCCCTAAGAGACCCGGACCGAGATCCTGGTCTGACTATAGACCAATTAGTTTATGTAATGTAACTAACAAGCTCATCTCTAGGATCTTCAACGGGCGTCTCGCCCCTCTCCTCCCTTTCCTTATCTCTCCGAATTAGAGTGGATTCATCAATGATCGAGTCATCAGTGATAATATCCTTTTGGCCCAGGAGATGATCCATGATATCTATCACGCAAATCGAACACGAAACCCGAACCTCGTGCTGAAGCTAGACATGGCCAAAGCATATGATAGGGTCGAGTGGTCGTTTCTCAGGGAGGTTCTGCTTCAGATGGGATTCCCCAACCGCAGGATCAGCTTTGTGGAGGCGTGTGTGGAGCACTGCACATTCTCCGTTTTGATTAATGGCAGCCCTACGACCTTCTTCCCATCTACCCGTGGCCAGCGACAGGGGGACCCTTTATCCCCCTCCCTTTTTGTTCTGGTGGCTGACTATCTCTCGCGCTGCCTTGACAGCTTCATTTGCGATTTCCCAAGGATGACCTATAGCACGCGTGGCTGTGGGCCTCCCATATCCCACCTTTCTTATGCGGATGACATTATCATTTTCACTCGTGCGAATGATAATGGGCTAGCCGATCTCATGAGTCTTTGGACCATTATAGTGAGATTTCTGGCCAGTTAGTCAGTGTTAGTAAGAGCACGTTTATCATGGATCATCACACTGTAATCAGTGGGCCCACCGGGTCCACGAACGCACTGGATTCGCTCGTGGTGATTTACCCATACCTTATCTGGGGGCCCCCCTGTATAAGGGTCATCTATCGTACGAGCTTTTCATCGATGTCCGTCAGAGGATGATTGACCAAATTTTCGGTTGGTCACATAGACATCTATCTTTCGGGGGTCTTCTTGCTCTGATCAAGAGCACTCTTTGCGCCCTCCCTCTCCACCTTCTTGCGGTTCTTGATCCCCATCAGTCCACTATTCACGAGTTAGACCAGATCTTAGCCCGTTACTTTTGGAGCCATGGCGAGAGCTTGCGGGGACGGCGGCAGACCCACTGGGTGAAGTGTGACTCCGATTTTCGGCCTTATTCTGAGGGTGGTCTCGGGATTCGACGTTTTTCAGACGTTTTCACTGCATTTTCTTACAAGATGTGGTGGCGTTTTAGGGAGAGAAGTTCTCTTTAGGCCCAGTACCTTCTCCGGAAGTATTGCCCTGGGGGAGCTGCCCACCCTTGCAGGGTGACGGCCACTGCTCGTGATAGTCGACAGTGGAGACGACTCACCATTGTTGGTAGACGTGCTCAGAAGCATATTTTTTGGACCTTGGGTTTTGGGGAGGTTAGTTTCTAAGATGAGTGGTGGTTCAGCAAGGCCCCATTTTCGAGCATTAGACCGGTCACTCACCTGCCTTTTTTGCAGGTGAATGACCTTTGGACAGGGGGTTTTTGGGATGGAGATAAGATGGAGAGTATTTTAGGTGAGGGTGGGGGGGTTTAGTAGTCTTGAGATTGACCAGATCCGACAGATTCCCATTTTGGAGGGAGGCTCGGATGGCATGAGGTGGAGACTTACATCTACGGGTGCATTCTCTACGTCCTTGGCCTGGGGAGAGGTGAGGCTGGGTAACCGACATAACCTCCTCTTCGGGGCCATCTGGACCGACCTTCTCACCCCGACCATTTCTGTCTTTTTGTGGCGTCTCCTATTACGGCGCATTCCCATCGACACTGTGATGCAGGCGAGAGGGTTCTCCTTACCCTTCCGTTGCCATTGTTGTTCTGAGACCGGTACCTTTGAGATCAAGACCTTCACCCATCTTTTCCTTGAGAGTGAGATTGTGAGGAGAGTGTGGGAGCACTATGCCAGGTATACTCATATATCCCTACCCACTACAGATAGTTTCTTTGAGCTACTGAGTTTTTTCTCTCACCGCACACACAGTAGACACGTGGGCTTCCTTATTCCTTGTCTGATCCTATGGGCCACCTGGACAGAAAGGAATAACGCGAAGCATAGGGATATTATATTTTCTTGTGCTCACATCATTTTGTAGGTTGACAGATACCTCTCTCCTCACTGCCCTGGGTAGACTCACGACGAGAGACTGGACAGGTTGTACACCGCTACATCGTTTGAGGCCACCACCTCCTACACCTGTCCAGCACCCTCGACCCAGGACCGTTGTTTGGCTGAAACCCAAGGCCCCTTGGATTAAGCTAAACACTGATGGCGCATTTGACAGACATACCGGAGCTGCAGGATGAGGGGGCCTGATTAGGGATCATGGTGGGGCACTCATCTCAGCCTTCCATGGGCCACTCTGGGCCTCCTCGAGTTATGATGCAGAGATTCAGGTGCTCCAGATTGGTCTTGAGATTGCCGCCTCGATCTCCTCCCATATCTGGATAGAGATGGATGCTGCAGCTTTCATCACTCTTTTGACATCTGGCCACCAGGGCTCATGACAGATCCAGCATCCCCTTATGCGCATCTGAGACACCCTCCGCTCGATTCATTACCAGGTTTCACACATATTTCGAGAGGGGAATCGGCCCGCTGATTTCCTTGCTAACATCGGGGCTTCTATACCCCAGAGACGCATCCTCCATCCTGAGGACATTACCCTCCGGCTTTGAACACTCATTTTGATGGACCAGCTAGAGTACCCATCCTTCAGATTCGGACGACCGCCACCACCTGACCCTGGCTAGACTTGTCATTTTGGTCCTCATCGGACATTTTATGATCCTTGTAACTTTTGTTTTTCTGCTTTTGTTGTTGTTATATATATCCTCGACATTAATGTAGACCATTGACTTTTTAACCCTCTCTGGGTCATTATATTCACAAGTCGGGGGTGTAGCCCCAACCCCCCATCCCACACTGGGATGTTTATATAAAATAAAAAATAAAAAAAAAAAAGTTAGGAAACATTTAATGAATACCATTTTTGGAAACTTTTTAAATATATGCATTAATTGCTTCCATATACATGTTTTCAAATAAGATCGAATCAGATATGATAAAAAATATTGTTTCCTTAATTAATTTTATTAATATATGCAATTATATCAATTATAATAAATTACAAGATTGATTTTCCGTGATTCATGTTGCTATATTTTGGTCAAGATAAATATTATTTTATTAATATTTGTAATTTCTTTCATTGATATTCATTATAATAAATTACATAAATTGTTTTTCTTCATATTGATAATATTCTGGTCAGATAAATATTACACCATATTTTAAGTTCTCACTATAAAATTACTTTTTTTTTTCACTTTTTATCCAAAAATATTTATAGAAAATCGTAATAGGTTTGGTAGATTTCTTTTCTTCTAGGTAATCAAACAAAATAAAGTTGCTGAATTAATCTTTATTATTTATTATCCTGTTGGGATCTCACATTCGGGCATTACCTTGTTGAGGTCGTCTTTGTGTTTGTTCTAGTTTTTCAGTGTCCTAGATTTTTGTGTACCCGAGGATTACCCTGTTGGGATCGGCTTTAGGCGGTCTGTTGACTGTCCTCCCATTTTTATTCAGCTATTGTCTGCTTGTATTCAGCCGTTGGCTGCTTGTATTCAGCTGATGGGTGATCCTTTGAACATTTGTGCGCAGTTTATAATATATCTATCATTTCGAAAAAAAATCTTTATCAATATATTTTTTCTTAAGCTTTATTTTGTTACCTCCTTCTCTGATAGTTTGACTCTTTTCTCCAGATTTTCATCCTCTCCTTCTGTATAAGACACTATCTGTAACTGATGCTCAGCAGTCCTCTCTCTTTTACAACCAGACAAGACCCCCTTATCCCCATCTGAGACAGAATTTCTCATGAGCCTCCCCACTCTATCAGTTGATCTTTTCCATGTCCTTTTGTCATTGTTCACCTGCATCTCCATCACCTCATTATTTTCCTCCTGGTTCTTTTCCTCCTCAGCATAATTGATAATATCAGCAATCCTGTTGTCCTCCTCCCTTAGGTCACCAATTACACCATCCTTTACTTCCACAATATTAGCTATAACAAGGTCCCTCGACTTCCCTCTCTCTGTTTCACTCATAGCCATAACAGCAGATGCTCCCTCTCCTCTGGTCTCTTTCTTTTCAAAGTTGGCATTTTGTTTAGAGGAACTTGCAACAATATTGTCCTCCATATTAGAAAACCTGCTTGGGGATGTCTCCTTTCTCCCTAAGTCACTGGAATATGTTTGTTTACTACCAAAGGAAAAGGCCCCCGCTTTTAGCCAATCTCCGTATTGCCCTTCTTGGAGCTTTTTCTCTTCAATGTCAGCCAACCTTAGACTACAATTTTTGTCCAAATGGTCGATACAACCACAATAGTAACACAGGTTAACCAACCTCTCATACCTGAAGTGAACCATGATTTGTTGGTCTTCAAGTTTCACCACAATACACCTGTGTAATGGCTCTTTAGTGTTGATAGTAGCCAACAGTTTTATGTAACTCCCTGCTTCTCCCCCCATCTTTTTTACACCATCAAATACACTCCCTATCTTCAGACCACCTCGCTACTCATCCTATTGAAAGGAACAATGTTGACGTGAACCCATAAATTAATTTGATCGAAACCTCTATGCTTACTGGTCAAGCCCCTGCACCATTCCTTGAGGACCAGATATTGGTTCTCAAAGATCCAGTTGTGCCCCACAGCTACCCTCTTCTTATCCTCCCCAGAATTGAAGATAAACTGGAAAAAATTAGATTCCAGTTCTCGTACCTCCATCCCCTTCTGAATCCTCCAGATAGCCCCCATTGTGCGCTTAATTCCTATCAACGTTGTTGGTCTATCGCCGAGCACCTTCCCAAATAGACTCCTGTCACATTCTTCTTCGCTATTTGCAATGTCACCCCTTTGGATCTCCACACCCCCCGCTTCCTTCACTGATAGTGAGAACTTCTGCAACTTCTTCGTAACCTCACCCCCCAATCCTCCCATATTCGCGATATCAGAACACCACAACAAATCAAACCAGCTCTAAAAAGTAACCTTCACCAAAGGAATAAATCCCCTCCCAGTCGAGAGAATCCCTAAGCTCCCATGAAATAGAATTTTAAGTTGCACGTGGTATGTGGAAAATAGATTATAACATTATTGTTTATTACACTGAACACTGATTCAAAGAGGTGGAAAATAGATGATAACCCTATTGCTTTATATACTTGAACAAACAAAACATGTAAAAATAACTCATTTAATATCTTTGTCACGTGCATCGCACGGGGTACGTATTAGTATAGACATCAAATCAAGAATTACTTACATGGATTTTAATAATTAGTTTAAACTGATTTTTTTGAATAAAATTAATAATAAATTATAAAATATAACAAAAAAAAATACAATACATAGCATTAAAATTAATAATTCATAAGCATCATAATTTTTAACAAAATCCATTGAAAATCTTATATATATTGTAGTGGAATATCCCATTAATGAAAATTAAAAAAATCTCTCTCTTTTTTCAGTTAATTGAAGAAAGTAACTGTAAAATTTTGAGGAAATTACACCATCCACTACACATTAACATTTTTATTACATAATTACAACTCATATATATATATATATATATATGAACAACATATTAGATTATTGAACAACATATAATTATTTTTAAATATGGTAAAAGCAAATTTAATGGAATCTATAATTATCATACGCTTTCCCTCTCTCCCCCTCTCTCTATTCATCTTCATCTTCTCCCTTTATCTCATCTCCTTCATCTTCTACAATTCGTCTAACACCAATTGCTCAAATTACCAAAGTTCTACCGTCTAACTGAAAAAACCGACGAACGAAGAGGACGAAACGCCGTCTACCCAAAGTTTTATCCATCGCTCCGCCCTCACCATCCGCGCTATCGCCACCTCGCTTATTTGTGTAGACGTGGTCGGTGGCTTTTAGGTAGCAAAACGAGAGTAGTTTAAACATGTGGTGAGATTCCAAATTTTGATTATTAATGGCGTGATTTGTGTTTTTTTTTTCTTTGTTGCTTGAGGGATCAATATTCGTTGACTATTAATGAGATCATTGAATTCATTTTTTTTTTTTTTTGTTTTCAGTCGGTGCTCTTGAATTTTCACTCATTCTTGATAGTTAGTTTGTGAATTTTTGGACTGTGATTTTTTTCATCAGTCGGCGCTTTCCCATGTTCCTGTTTTGTAGTGGATCTGGACGGATAGGTCCTTCGGTAGGGGCGGCCCTCGGTCCTAGCAGGAGTGCTTGATACGGTTGCGCTAGTCCAAGCACAACAAGAAACATGTTATTAATTTTTCATCTTCTCATATTTTATCGGTCTCCCTGTAATTGGAACTTTACAGTTGTGTATGATTTATATTTCGTATATTTTTGGTATACTTTTATATCCTCATATTTTATCGTGTATGTATCATTGCCCCTTGTTATATGTATGGTTTATATTCAGTATATCTTCGGTTTATGTATGATTCATATTTATTAAAATCATGGAAAACATATATAATACATATACCATCAATACGGTTTGTATTGTAAGTATATATACCGACATTATATTTTATATATTCATTATATATAACATGGTTATGTTTTATATTTACTATAATCTCTAAAATATATACAACACATACACAAACATTTTTTGATGGTATATTTTATGTATATATATATTTAACTTATATTGAATATATACTAACATAAATGCAACATATACCCACCCCTGGACACCTACGTGAGTTACAATACATGTTTTATTTTATTTAAATTTTTTTTGGTATTTGTAATGGAATATACACGACAATTAAGGGTGGAGGTTATTTGTATGGTTATTCAGGGTTTATAGTTAATATATTTTCAGTATATTTTCGGTATATTTTCAAAAGAGCAATATTTAAAAAAAACGATTAAAATAAACTATATATATACCATTAAAAAAACTGTATATATACCATTAAAAAACTGAAAAACCCATTTAATGAATAATCAAAGATAAAACAAAAAATATAAAATAAAAAAATGAACCTATTTTTTTTTCTTTTTTTTTTTTTTGAGTTTGAAATGTATATAGTAACTGCCTTTTTAACATTAATGTAGTTAAATATGGTCTTTTACACCCGAAATCAAGGGCTATTTGGCGTATGCAGAACTCTATGGAGGTCAAGGAGATCAGTGAAAATTTCTTCCAATTCATTTTTTTATCCCGAGAGGACATGAAGAAAATCGGTGCTGGCAACAACTGGATGTATGAAAATCAGTATCTTATACTGAAAGAGTGGTTCCCAGGACTTCATTGCGCTCACAGCTGCTTTGAGGAAATTAATCTCTGGGTGCAACTGCTTAATGTGCCCTTGAATTGGATGAGCACAGATGTGGGCATCAAAATTGGCCAGATATTCAACAAAGTCAAGAATGCCATTGTCTGTAAAGTGGGAGGGGATGTTGGAAGCTTTATCAAGATTCTGGTGGCTATTAATCTGAATAAACCTATTCCCAGGTGCACTTCAGTTAAGCTGGGAGACCAGAAAGTTATGGTTGCATTCAGCTATGAGAAGCTAGTTAACTTGTGTTACTACTGTGGGTTTATTGGGCACCTAGAAAGGAATTGTAAGAAAAGGTAAGAAGATTTTGAAGGCAGATGTGTGGTGGAGGGGCAGTTTGGGCATTGGATGAAGGCTAATGAAACCTTTGTCGGAGGTAGATCTTCCTTCAGTGATACTTCTGGCGAGAAAGGAGGCTTTCCTAAATCCATTGCTTTACTTGGTTCTAGAGGGTCTGATAATATTTCCCCCAAGGTTGTTTCTTCTGAGATAGGGATTAGCCCTGAGCCTAAGAAAGGAAGGAAAAAATTTACAGAGGCTTTCTCAGTGATTAGGGAGGGGTTGAAGGATAGAGTGGAGTCCAGCTGTAAAGAAGACCTTGGCGAGGGGGCTCAAATGGCTGAACCTCACATTGGAGGATTGATGGAGATTGAGGAAATCAACCATGCTATGGAGGATACTCAAGGGGAACTAGAAGTGCAAGAATGGTCTTATAATTTGAGACAGAGACCAGTATCTAAATGGAAGAGGCAAAGCCTAGTCCAGAACAAAATTGAGAAGTATATTGCTACTACTGGGTGTGAAAAAATAGCTGGGAGCATGAAGAGGAGTAGAGCTCTGGTGATCTATGAGGGCCAAAAAGTTCCAGTGGAGGAGGAACATTGTGACAAGAAGCAGAAGGAAAGTATTGATCCTGAATTGGTGGAGAAGGCCAGCCACAAATGGCCCCAAAGTGACCAATGAAGGTCATGGTGTGGAACTGTAGAGGGCTGGGTGGGCCCTCTACAGTTTCCCAGATCAAGGACTCCAGAAAAGTCCACCATCCTAATATTATATTTTTATGTGAGATAAAAAAGAATAAAGAGTTTACTACTACTGTCTGCAGGAAGCTGGGATTTCATTCCAGATGGCATCTTGTTGATCCCTCTGGTACTAGAGGGGGGTTGTTATTAATGTGGGATTCTTTGACTGAGGTAAATCAAGTGGTGGGAAATGATTTTTGTATTCAAATTGAAGTGAGAGGGGCTGGGATTGATGAATGGTGTTGAATGGTGTTTGTTTATATGAGCACAGATAGAAGGGAAAGAGACATGCAATGGGCTTATCTTGAATATAGCAAGAGAAGGTGGGAGATGGGTGGCTGTTAGCTGGGGACTGGAATGACATAGTGTGTAATGAGGAGAAAAGAGGAGGTGTTGCTAGAAGTCCTAATAGCTTTGTGGGTTTTCATGAGTTTATTAGTAATATGGCCATGCAAGAAATTCCCCAGGTAGGGTCCTTTTTTACCTGGGGAAATAACAGAGCTGGAGATGGATATGTGGAAGAAAGGCTTGACAAAATTTTTGTGTCTGCAGAGTGGCTATCTAAATTTCCTAGAATGGAGGCTTCAAATTACTATAGATCTGCTTCTGACCATAATGTTATTCTGTTTGATACTGAGAAAAAAACAAACAGAAGACATAAGAGGTTCCATTTTAATAGCTCATGGGTGGCCACGGAGGGTGTTCAAGAAGCTGTTAAATTGGGGTGGCAAGTTGAGGTAGAAGGATCTGCAATGTACCAGGTGCACCAAAAGATTAAGCATACCAGAATGGCCCTTCTTGCTTGGCATAAACCGAGTCACAGAAATAGTGAGAGGGTCATTAAGGTGTTGACTGAGCAGTTGGATGATATGAGGTGCAAAGGTAGGGATATTGACTGGGAGGAGTGGGGTGAACTGAAGAGAGATCTGGACCAAGCTCACTGTGAGGAGGAAAGCTACTGGAGGAGCAAATCTAGAGCTTTATGGCTCAAAGCAGGGGACTGCAATTCTAAGTTTTCCCATGCCTGTGTTTCTCAAAGAAGACACTCTAATTCAATCACTATGCTTGTGAACTCTACAGGAGAGGTCTTTGACAATCATGAAGCTGTAGAAAACCATGTTTCCAAATTCTACACTGAGGAGCTGCTACAGTGCATTCCAGCTTCTATCTCTGATGCTACCAACTCAGAGTTACTCAGTCCCTTTTTGGAGGATGAAATTAAAGCTGTGGTGTTCAACATGGCTCCTGAGAAAGCTCCAGGTGATGATGGTATGACAGTTATTTTTTTCCAAAAGTTTTGGCACATTGTAAAAGATGATATATGTAGAGCTATTGGTAGCTTCTTTTCTTCTGGTCATTTGTTGAAAAATTTGAAGCATACTATTATCACTCTGATTCCCAAATGCATGTACCCAGAGTCTCTGAGTAATTTCAGGCCCATTAGTTTGTATGGAGTTTTATATAAGATCATTGCAAAGCTGTTGGCTGATAGGTTGAAACTTTGCCTGGATGATTGCATTAGCCATACCCAAACTGCTTTTGTGCCTGGTAGGCTTCTGATTGATAATGTGGTCATTGTCCATGAGATGTTTCACTATCTTCATAGACATAGGTCTGGGCCCAATGTTTTTATGGCTTTAAAATTAGATATGGAGAAGGCCTATGACAGGGTTGAATGGGATTCTATCCAGAAAGTGATGGGGAGAATGGGCTTCCACTCTAAGTTCATTCAATGGATCATGAACTGTATTTCTGCTCCTTCTTTTTCTTTCAATTTGAATGGCAAAGTCTGTGGTTATGTGAAGTCTTCAAGGGGGATTAGACAGGGGGACCCCTTGTCCCCCTACCTGTTCATCTTGATCTCTGAAGTGTTCTCATCCTTTTTGAATCATAAGGTTTATGTTGGTTCTTTTAGAGGGCTTGGGCCCATGGTTTCTCACTTGTTGTTTGTTGATGATGCTATTGTGTTCTGTAAAGCTGATGAGAAAAATGCAGGCATATTGTTGGAGTGTCTAAAAAAGTATCAGTTGTTCACTGGCCAAAAAGTTAATTTGCAGAAGTCCTCCCTTTTTCTGAGCAAGAACAGCACTGCAGAGCTTAGTACCAGACTTGCTTCATTGTTGGATGGGGTTATTGTTAAAAGATCTTCCAGGTACCTTGGACTCCCATTAGGATTGGTGCTTCAAAAGTTGATACCTTCCAGTTTGTGGTTAATGTAGTGAGAGATAGAATTGGCAGCTGGAAAAACCATTTGTTGTCAACTGCAGGTAAGGAGGTGTTAGTGAAACATGTGCTCAGTGCTTTGCCGGTTTTTGTTATGTCATGTTTTTGTTATGTCATGTTTTGAAATTATTCAACAAGGCCCTGATTCTAAAACAGTTGTGGAGACTTATAGAACAACCTGATCTGCTCATGAGTAGAATTCTTAGACACAAGTATTTTAATGACTGCTCTATCTTTGATTGGCATAACACAGGGGGTGCATCCTGGCTTTGGGCTTCTTGGGCCTCTTTTCTTCCAGTATTGCAGAAGTTTACCAGGATCATTGTTAGAGATGGGCAGTCTACCAGTTTGAATGACTCTAACTGAGTGCCAGGGCATCATATTTTGAAGCCTAAGTTCAGAGTGGGTATTGATGGGAATCTATTTAAGGTGAAAGACCTGATTTTGGCTGGGGGTGTGCAATGGGATAGCACCCTGGTTAGAGCCTTGTTTGCTCCTGAGACAGCTGAGAAAATTCTACAGATAAAATCTCTCAATCCCAGGTTACCTGACCAAAGAATATGTGAGTTGTTAGTCAAGGGGAAATTCTCTGTCAAACAGACTTATGCCAAACTCCTTGCAGACAAGATGGTCTCTAGGGCTGTGGCAGAGAGCAGTGCCTGAGCTGCAGGGAATACCAAAGCTAGGAACAGATTTTAGAAGCTTAAGGTTATGGGCAAAGTTAAGCATCTGATTTGGCAAGCCTTCTCTAATATACTTCCTGTTAGTACCAATCTGCAGAAGAGAGGGATGTTGGTGGAGGATGTTTGTAGAGTGTATGGGGAGGAGTCAGAATCCCAGGAACATGTCTTTTTCTTTTGCAGGAAAACCAAGAGGGTGTGGCAGATTGCCCCAGTCCAATGGGATAGAGTACAGGCAGAAAAGATGATTGTCAAACAATGGTGGTGGTGGATTAGCACAATGAAGAATGATGATATATCTGAGGATAGGATCCAGCTCTCTACTTACATCTTGTGGTGGCTCTGGAGAGCTCGTAACTTGTGGGTCTTTGAGGGACAGTGGCAACTGGAGGAGTGGATTATCAGAGCAGCCTTAGGGATTGGATTGAGTTCAATACCAACACCTCCAAGGAGTGACAACATAAGCAAGGTTAGAGCCTAGGTCTCGTGTCAGTGGGCTGTAATGCTTGTTTATATTTGTCTATTGTTAGTGATGCTAAGTTGGTTGTGTAGTTAGGTCCCTGGTTCTGTTTTTTGTCTTTGGTTGTTAGAGGCTGTAGTTTGTTGTTCCGTTTCCCCGGTGGTTCTTGTATTGTTGGGTTTATTGTTGCTTTCGTCTAGGCGTGCTCTTAGCATGGTCTCTCAGGTTACCGAGGATTGGGGTTTTTTCCATATAAACATTGTCCGTGTTTTGGGCCGTTTTATTGGAGTTTTTATATCGTTGGAAAAAAAAAAAATAATAAATAAAATATTGTAATGTATATGGTAACTCCTTTTAGGCATAAATAAATGTGGTCTTTTCAAGTAAAGACATAATTAATTGTATTTGCATGGTAGAGTTGTAAATATTTGTTCTAACTAATTGAAATATAGTAAAGTTAATTATTAAGAATTCTACTGTTAAATTTTTTCTTCAACCTATTTATCCTAAAATTAATATTTTTTTTTCCTTCTGTTGAGTGTTTTTTCTTAATTAGTTAATTAACTTTAATGGGATAAACAAAACCCTTAAAATCATATAAATAATTGCTATAATATAATAATAATGAATAATAATAATTTTCAACTAATTATTTAGTCACGGTCTCCCAAAATTACAAAAATATTTTATTTATTGCAATTCATATCATATCATAGTGATTCACATCTGATTTATATAGTTTATATTTATATAATTCATTTATACTAATTGTCAAATTTTATAAAAACTATATACTCATTATCTTATAGTTTTTAAATTTTGTATACCTAATGTATAATATTTATTTGCACGTGTATTTGCACAAAATTTTTTTATTTTTTTTTTGCGAAAACGATAGAGGTTATTTGCACAAAAATTGACTGCTAATAATTCAATATTTTACTTGCACACATTTAATACTTTCATTTGCTCTCTTCAACTTTTTCAGAATTGAATATTAATAAATTTTAACACACAATAATACAATACCCATAATATTTTTTAATAACAAACTTCCACATGATTTTAACTACCACATAAACGTTATAACAAGCGAAAAATAACCACTCTAGATGCCCTAAGATAACCTGTACAGACTTCCAACTCAACGAAAATTTTGTCCCATAGAAAAATGAAGAA
>CACSLK010032739.1:33581-50276 GCA_902706635.1 Striga hermonthica | reverse complement strand
TGAAATAAATACTACATATTTTTTATAATTAATGCATTAATAACAAACACAGTCTGACTGTAAAACTTAAAGAATATACCTGACTTTAGTCAGTTGAGACTGAATATCCTTGTCAATATTCTCCCAGACCATATCGAGCGAACCGGTCGACGTTTCAAACCACCGCTTCAACGTAGCGTGGGAACTCTCCACCCTACACAACGTTGTGTTGCCAATATGAAAGACAGTGTCTGTCCACACTTTGAAAAACTTCTCCTTGTGCACTAGCCATGTCTTATCCGCATAATCCAACACACGAGGAAACGCCACGTATGTAACAACCATATCTTCTACGGCAGTTTTGTATTTGTCCCACGTGTTCGCCTTGACAACCTTCTTCCACTTGTCGTGCGTGAACTTCTGCGCGAAGATCTTATTTTTGGACGTCGGCCGATAGACCTTGTCTTCCACATCCTTGTTGATGTGCCACGTGCAGAGTAAGTGGGGCGTCGTTGGGAAATTCCTCTGAATAGGAGTAATCAACCCCAACTCCCGATCACTGACAATGACTGAAGGCTGTTTATCAGACTCTATCATCAGTCTCAACCGCTGTAGGACCCAGTCATAGCTATACTCGGTCTCGTCCTTCACAATTGCATAAGCAATTAAGAAGTTCTTGTTGCACGGCGTCATTCCAATCATCTCAACCAACGGCATGTGGTACCTGTGCAAATGAAAATCGTAAACAATTTCAAATCATTAACACTATTTAATTAAAATGTGAATAAAAATCGTAAACAATTTCGAATGTTTGTCTCAAAAACAATATTTAATTAAATTATCATGTAATAATATTTGACTGATTTATGTTTTTACAGATTTTATTGATTTTTTTAATACAATCTTATTATATTTATTTCCTTTCCATTTTGTAACAACATCAACCGAAGTTTTTTTTAAGAATCTCGGACAACTGAAGCCGCAATTGTTGAAAATTTCATTCTTTTTTTTTTATTCAATTATCCTTACTTACAACCAATCCAAGATTATAAGAAAATCTGGGACATGAAATTTCAAATTTTATTTTGACCGATTAATTACTAAATCTTTTATATTTATATAGATTAATAAATTAATGTAACATACCTGTTGGTTTTGTACGTGGAATCTATACCGACATACCAATAATATGTCTGGAATAGACTGGCTGCTCGTGGATGCGACATGAACACACGTGTCAACGCCTGTGTGTTCGGGTCAACATCTGTGTAAACTTTGTAGTTGTTGTCGGTAGCCAAATGCAGAAGCTGGCCAGCAATATCTCGACCTTCCAGACGGTCTTTTCGCAATCGAGCTTTATAATTATAAACTTGTTGGCAAGTAGCGTTGTCCACAAGGTTTTTCTCTTGAATTGCAGCCAAAATTGCTGTCGGTCTTGCCTGAGCATCACTCATGTCACGGATAATCTCTTAGGATGAATCGCTGAGTCTGCTGATCTGTCGATGACCCTCGGGATACACAGTCAACGCATGATTATGAAATCCCTTCTCGTCTTCTAAAGGAAGCTAGATACACCATTTTGGGATACCTCTTCAAATTTCACATTTAACTGAAAAAGACAGCCAGTATATTTCGTCTTCGAACGTCTCAAGACAACATTCACTAAATTTCCTAGTTTTCCTGCCTTGCCCCTGTAACGTTCCTCTCGATCACACCTCAACGTCCGAACTGTTCCATCCTTATTGTGTCTCGAGATGACCAATTGGAAACCCCATATTATTGCAATGTCTTTTGGCCCATTCAATAGCTTTGTCGGGATTATCAAATAGTTCGTTTGTAGCGAAACAAGATCGATAATCTTCACCGTCTCTTCCAAAATCTTCGAGTGGCACCTGCAATATGTTACGATGTATGTTAATAATTTTACAAAAATAATGAATTATAACTTGTCTCAAAATAATAATAATAATAATTTGTAATTTATTATATAATCAATTCTAACTTCTAACGTAATATCAATAAATTTTATTTTATAAGATAATTAATTAATATATATAGCTTACTAATTTATACTAATATATTTTTTTCCTATAACAATTAATGTACTTTTATACTATTAATTTATAATATATACTAAATACTAATTAAATCTTTTATATACTAATATATTAGTATATATACTAATATAGTACTTAATATTTAGTATAATTGTACTAATAATTATAGTACCTACTATATTAGTATAAATAATTTTTATTCATTATATTAATTACTAATAGAATTTTTAATGTACATTATTAATTATTTTTAAAAATTATATTAATTATTTTAATGTACAATACTTATACTAAATACAATTGTAATTTTAATTAAAAATATTATTTTTAGTACCAAAAAAAAAATACGGTCACGGGCGGCACTGTATGGCACGGGCGGCCGCAAGCGGCCGCGCGCGGTCGCGACTGGAATTGCCGCCAGCCAATAGCGGCCGCGTACTGGATGGCCGCAAGAGTCAACTGCGGCCATACGAGCCGTGGCCGCGGTCGCCAAGCGGTCGTACCATATCTTGCAGCAAAGGGCGGCTGCCCGGCTCCACCACGAGCGCAATTGGAGGACGGTCGGCCACAGATTTTTTTTTATTTTTTTTAATTCGTTCAAAGTGTAAAAAAAAAAAATTACCTGTAAATTGGAGACTCCTTTCCCGGTGCTGAGAATTGTCCCGCCATTTTTTCGAATTTTTTCAAATTTGTTTCGAATTTTTTTCGAATTTTTAGTTTTTTTTTTCAAGATTTTTTTTTAGCCAATCAAATTTTTTTCTTATGTTATTTTGAAAATGTTTGTAGTATGTTATTTTTGATTTTTTTTAATTAAAAAATTAATTAAAATTTGATTTTTTTATTATTATTTTTTAGTAAGGGTAAAATAGTCATTTGAGGGTGCGGTATTAATCGAAATAGAGTGCGGTGTATATCAACACCCTTTGTTTAATGACGCCCCTTGTGCACTCCAAGGTGTTGTTACTTTTTCTTACAAAGTTATCATTGATATAGTTGTTACTCTTTCTTACAAAGTTATCATTGATATAGGCTAATCATTACTATTAGACTGTAAAAAAATCATATTTAAAATATTAAATGACATACTTATTTTTGTATTTTATTTAAATATGATACATTTTTATCAATTTTATAAAAAAAAAAAATATGCCGATCTAGTTATTAGAGTCGACTAATAAAATCTACCCAAGAAAGACGTAAATTTAAGATAAATGATGTATTAACTAATAGAATTGTTATCATCCGGATCGGTAAACCTATATCAAGAGATTCCAAACGTCACATTAAGAGGAAGATAATCATTGAACCGACGTGATTTTAAACACCACCCCGGTTCAGGCGACGAACCGGACCGAACTACCGAAGACCGAAGTGGTCAGCATCTACCGAAGTCAACATCTACCGAGGTCAACATGAACCGAGATCGTCACCTCCTTAAGCAGGTGACAAGGTGCCTACGAACAACCCTCCTGCTCCACAAGATCCGTCATCATTTATGTGGGACCCCCTGCCTCAAACCGCCCACAAAAAGTAACTTTATTCAAAAAAGTAAGGCACAGATCCCAATGTATCAACCCGAAATTACTATAAAAAGCGGGTCCATGACATTTGTACGGGGATCTCTCTCCGAACTGAAAAAACTTTACTAAGCAACACGTAAAAGCCCATCACGGCTCTTCACCTCGGTTCACCTCGGACCGAGGCCATTGTTGATTTAATCTTACATGCTTTACGTCCAAATCATTCAAAATTATCCACTTAATCACAAGTTATATCGTTGTTAAAAATCACATAACAACAAGAATAATTACTTGTTTCTTAACAATGTTAGAATAAGAAAAATTTTAGGATAATATAAGAGATTATATTAAATAATAAAAGATCAATTAAATTGATCTTCTTAAAGATTCTCGCTCATACACAACCTATAAATAAAGACTCTTCTCAAAGCTAAAAAATGCATCTCATAATTCAAGAGCATAAAATTCATTGTTACAAATTTGACCAGTAGGACACGAAATAAAATTCATTGTCACAAATTTGACATAAAACTTATTTTTTTATAATCAATTGAGAAATATTTTTTTCTAGATTGTCCAATATCTTTTTTACATCTTCTAGGAGAAGATGTGCCGATGGGACATGAAATAAAATTCATTTTCACAAATTTGGCACGTCCGGCGTGACCATCTCTTTCGGAGATTTTTTAAGATGCAAGAAGACCACTTTGAAAAAAAATGTACAAAGGGCAACTAAAGATGACGTTTCCTCAAACAGCAAAAAATGGTTGGGTTTATGAATTCAAATGGGGCAAACAAATATGGCTCTCTATATTTTTTTCAAAGCAAATTCCATGAGGGGCAATTTAAGTGAAGTGCTTTCATCAAATAAAATCATCAACGCTCCTTTACACGAGCCTAAATTATCTAAAATGCTATTGATACGAGCGTAAACTATATACAATGCTCCTTGATACGAGTCTAAACTATCTACAATTCGTTGTGATACGAGCATAAACTATCTACGAAACTCTTTGACACGAGCATAAAATTTCTACAATCTAAAGGCTCTTTGACATGAGTATAAAATATCTACAAATTCGAAGGATTTTGGTACAAGCATAAAATGTCTACAAAATCAAGATCTCCTTAATGATGTAGGAAACGTGCAAATGGGTGCTGTGATACGAGAGAAAACTCAAGATCAACCAGGTTTTGTTTTCAATACGCCTGTTGAATGACAGTCAAGAAGTGTCTTTAAATAAGACACCAAAAATCCCTAACAACCAATTCTTAAAAGCTCAATCAAAACAAGCCCAACAATAAAGAAATAAAAATGAACATAAATAATAGTAATAAATAGAATAATGATCAAACTAGAGGACATAGTCGATTATGTCTGTCGACAAATGCCAACGCACTCTCGTCGGCATCATTCTCCCCCGGCTGGAGAGGATTCGCCCTCGAATCTGAACTACTCTGGTCGTCAGAATTGTCACTGCGAAAAGGCACTAAATGTTTGACATTGAAGACATCCGAGGTGCGTACATGCAATGGTAGACGAAGACGGCAGGCATTTGGATTAATCTTCTCAATGATCTCTACAGGACCAATCTTCCGGGCCGACAACTTGTTGTACTAATAAGACGAAAATCGGTCCTTCTTCGAGATAGTCTATACGAAATCACCTACGTCAAACTCTAAATGTCGATGGCGAGCATCTGTCTGACGATTGTAGGCAGTTGTCGTGGCATCTATATTTGCACGAACCTCGTCGTGCGTGTGTCGCAAATCAGTTAGTAAGTCCTCGGCTCGTCTATCTTTAAGCTCAGAAGACGATAAGGCTACAAAATCCACCGAATCACGCGGGACCATGTCGTACACCACCTGAAATGGACTATACTGAGTAGCACGACCCAACGCAGAATTGTGTGCAAATTCGGCCTGACTATGCCGTAGATCCCACGAAAACAAGTTATCACCAACCAGGCAATGAAGCAAGTTACCAAAGGGCGATTGACGACCTCGGTCTGGCTGCCTGCCTGAGGATGGTAGGCGCTGCTAAAGTCAAACCTGGTGTTCGTCTGGCATCACAAACTATGCCAGAAGAAGCTGAGGAAGCGCGTATCACGGTATGCATTAAATTTTGCCATGTTTTTTTGTTACTATATTTAGTAAATACTCATTCTCATTTATATACATATAGATTTTTGTTCAAATTTATATTTTCTTATCTAATACTTAATGACGTGGTATTTTAGTGGGCGACAAAAATTGTCAAGTTGTTAAATTGTTGTAAAAAATAAAATAAAAAAAAACTCTCTTTCTTTGCAAATAGAACAAAACTTCATGCTTTTGTTTGAAAAAAAAAAAGGAAAATCTTTTGAATTCTTTGCAACTAGAACAAAACTTCATGCTTTTGTTTGAAAATACGAAAAGATGGTAATTTTATGTGCAATTAGTATTAAAAACGTGGTATCTTAATCATCAAATCGAAGCGCCACATCGGTTTAAGCTTCCGGCCATTATCAAAAGCCACTGGATTGACAAAAACTAAATTCTCTCCTGGGGGAGCTAAAAATTCTCTCATGGGGGAGCACGAATCTCTTTGTGAAGATCTGAATTCCATCGTGGGTTGGTTTGATTCTAGTTTTTCGTCCACATTGTTGTCCTATGGCGTTCGATGTCAATGGTGTGGGCAGCTCAACCACACAGGCGGATGACCTAGGAGGACTTTTACGAAAGATTGCTTTATCTGAATCGGAGGGCAATATTATTGCTTTGAAGGATGATCATATCAAAATTAGTGCGGCTGAATGCCAGTGGAGTTTGTTTGGAAAAATTATCAGTGATCGTAAAGCAAGCCTTATTGGTATAGTCGTACTATGGGAGCAATATGGCAGATTCAGGAACAAATGGAGGTCAGAGAACTACGGACAAATTTTTTCCAGTTCTTATTTGGGTGTTCGGAAGATAAGTCTAAGGTTCTCAAGGGCACCAATTGGGTCTTCGAGAATCATTATCTAATCTTAGCTGAATGGGAGGAAGTCATGACGGATAAGCACAAAAAATTCTCGGAATTGCAACTCTGGGTGCAGGTAAATAACATTCCTATCAATTAGATGTGTATTGAGGTAGGTTTAAAAGTGGGACAAGCTTTCAAACGAGTAAAATCAACATTAGTTATCAAAGCGGGTGGTCAGAGAGGAAGCTTCATCAGGCTGCTTGTTGTCTTGGATGTAAATAAACCCCTTCCCAGAGTGGCTTGCCTTAAGCTTCATGATATGAAAATTATAGATTCCTTTCAATATGAAAGCTTATTAATGTTTGTTTCTACTGTGGGGTCATTGGCCATTTAGAGCGCGCCTGCAACAAAAAGGATGATGATATTGCAAGGGCCTCGTCAAACGAGGGACAATATGGGGACTGGCTCAGGGCAGTTGATGGGCCATATGGGTATAGATCTAACTCGGCCTCTAATCCAGATAGTCCTTTTCCTAATAGCCAGACTCAAGGGCAAGAATCTCATCAAGTGCCTACAGAAGAAAATAATGGCTTCAAATCAGCTGGAAGTGGAGTGAGAGAAGAAGTTGGCAAAGAAGTGAGTATTGCTGATAATTCTATTCAAGTGGAACCATCTGGTAGAGCTCTGAGCAAAGGGAAAGAAATATGTCTGTCAAATGATGAAAAAGCCCTTGTTCAAGGTGAAAATGAGAGTATACTTTTAGCTATAGAGCATGAACTAACCAAGGCTCTCCCAGAGCCTGTCCTACCAATCCAGGACAATATGGAGGTTCAAGAAGTTCCAACTGCTCAGAAAAAAGGAGATGGACTAGGAAAACTCAAGGGGCTGTTGGTGGACATAACACCAAAACTCTTACAAGAATTCTTGAGATAATAGAAGTTCAGCCCAGAAGGAAAAATAGAACTCAAAGCTCTGAGACAGCTGAGGAACCAGGTGTTGAGGAAAATGCTCAAGAAAACAAAAAATTGAAGTCTTGCACAGTGAAGGTGGGGGTGGCCAGCCTTGAATGGCCCCCAAAAGATCAATGAAGCTTATGATGTGGAATCATAGAGGGTTGGGTGGACCCTCTACAATTTCACAGATTAAGGAGTCTACTAGACTCCACCACCCGGATTTTGTTTTCCTTTCTGAAACCAAAAAATCAAATAATTTTGTGAAATCTGTTTGTAATAAAATAGGGTTTAGAGATAGATGGTTTACTGTTGAACCTTTGGGGCTTAGTGGGGGTTTACTGGCTTTATGGAGCAGTAATGTGGAGGTAAAACAGATTCTTAGCAACCAATTTTGTATTCAAATGCTAGTTTCTGGTTCTGGGATTGAAGGGGTTTTTTGGCTCATCTTCTTGTATGCTAGTACTGATAAGAGAGAGAGGTAGCCCAATGGGATTTCTTAGAGAGGGCTAGTAGAGGATGGGGTAATAACTGGGTGTTGGGAGGGGACTAGAATAAAATTTGTGATGATAGTGAGAAAAGGGGGGAGGGGGAGTGTAGAAGAAAAGCTGAGAGGGAGTATGTTGATTTTAACAATTTTATTTCTAGAATGGGGATGCAAGAAATTCATCTTTCTGGTTATAATTTCACCTGGGGCAATAACAGGGAAGCTGAAGGTTTCATTAAAGAGAAGATTGACAAGATTTTTGCTTTTTATGATTGGCATGAGGAGCACCAGCATGCTTCAGTAAAAAATGTCTTTAAAAGCTCCTCGAACCACAGGCTATTATATTTGAATTCAGACTCTCAGAATCATCAAAAAAAGGGAAGAGGTTCTTTTTTGACAGAAGGTGGCTGCATAGAGAAGGAGTAAGAGATGTTGTCATCAAGGGCTGGGAAGTTGAGCAAACAGGTACACCTATGTTTCAAATCTCTGAAAAGATCAAAGCTACAAGACTCTCTTTACTCCAGTGGAGCTTAACATTCAGAAAGGAGCAAATTGCAGAAAAGAAACATATTACTGAGAAACTGGAAGCTATGATCATGGCAGGCCAAAGCAGGGACTGGGATGAGTGGGATAAATTAAGAGGTAAGTTGAGCCAATTAACAAAGGTTGAGGAGCAGTACTGGGCACAGAAAGCCAAATCACAATGGCTTAGGGAGGGAGATTCAAATACCAAATATTTCCATGCTACAACCATGCAAAGGAGAAAGATGAACAGTATCTCAGCTTTGATGGATGATTATAATCAGCTGTGGACCAAAGAGGAAGACATTGAACTCCATATATGCCAGTATTATGAGCACCTCTTCACTTCTGAAGAATCTTCTGCATCTAATCCCAGAGACTATCACCCAGAACTTGAATGATTCTCTCACAACTCCAATTTCTGAAGAAGAAATCAAATCTGCCCTTTCAGCACGGATCCTGGTAAGGCCCCTGGTCAGGATGGAATGAGCCCTCTATTTTTCCAGAAGTTCTGGAGTGTGATTAGTGATGATTTTTGCAAAGTAGTGCAGAGTTTCTTTGATTCTGGGAAGCTACTGAAAAGCTGGAACCACACTGTGATATCTCTCATTCCAAAGTGTTTAAGTCCTGCCACCTTGAAGCAATACAGACCCATAAATTTATGCGGTGTAGCTTATAGAGTGATTGCAAAAATCCTGTCTCTGAGAATTAAACCTTGCTTGTCAGAGTGTATCAGTGAAAATCAAGCGGCTTTTGTCCCAGGAAGACAACTCTTAGACAATGTGGTGCTAGCACAGAAAAGTGTCCATTTTCTGAACAGGCATGCTTCAGGAAAAAAAGGGTTCATGTTGCTAAAACTGGATATGGAGAAGGCTTTTGACCGCATTGAGTGGCACAGTGTAAAGAAGGTGATGTTTAAAATGGGCTTCCATGAAAAATTTGTAAACTGGATATGGGCATGCCTCTCTTCTCCTACCTTCTCTTTTAATATTAATGGAGAGCTCAAGGGCTACATCTCTACCTCTAGGGGGATCTGACAAGGTGACCCCATTTCACCATACATCTTTATCATTATTTCTGAGGTCTTGTCTAGATTAATCAAAAAAGAAGAAGAAAGTGGCTCATTCTGTGGTCTGAAAATTGCAAAGAATAGTCCTGCTGTGTCCTATTTAATGTTTGCAGATGATACACTTGTGATGTGTAGATCTGATGGAAGTCATGCTCGAAAACTGATGGGTTTACTACACAAATATCAGCTATTCACAGGTCAAAGGGTTAATATGGGGAAGTCTTCTATTTTATTTAGCAGAAACTGTTTGGCCTCTCTGAAATCTGAAATTTGTTTTCTGTTGGGAGGTATTTAAGCCCATAGATTAACCAGGTATCTAGGGTTACCCCTAGGTATTGAAAAATCAAAAAAAGAATCCTTTGACTTTGTTTTAAAGGCAGTGAGAGATAGATTGATGAGTTGGAAAAGTCAGTTTTTGTCTGCAGCTAGGAAAGAGATTCTAATGAAGGCAGTTCTTGGGGCTCTTCCTGTTTTCTCAATGTCCTATTTATGTTTACCTAAGGGAGTTTGTCAAGAGATATCTAAGATATCTGCTAATTTCTAGTGGGCTAAGAGTGATTTGCAGGCTGGAGTTCACTGGAAAAAAATGGACTAATCTGACTTTGCCTAAAGAGGAAGGAGGCCTTGGCTTCAGGGATGTGATGCTCTTTAATGAGGCACCTATCCTCAAGCAGCTTTGGAGATTAATTACTCAACCTCATTTGTTTGTGTCCAGAGTACTCAAAGGGAAATACTTCCATGATTGCTCACTGCTGCAGGCTAGAAGACCATATAATATATCATGGATGTGGAGCAACTGGATGGTGGTCAGGGACAAATTCAAAGACTTCTTTAAAGTTGAAATCAGACAAGGTAGAAACATTCATGTTTGGAATGATCCATGGATACCTGGGAAATCAACTGGACTGCCTGCATGGAATAAAGCTGGTGTGAACAAAGTCACCTGGGTTAGTGAATTGGTGCTTGAAGATGGCAAAACTTGGAATAGAGATTTGTTGGAGGTTTGATTTTACCCTTCTGATATTGATGCTATCTTACAGATCAATTCCTTAGACCCTCTGCTTGCTGATAAATGGAAATAGGGATTAGATAGAAAAGAAAATTTCTCTGTTGCTAGTTTCTATTCTCATCTAGTGCTCAATAAGATTTTGGATCTTGATGTGGCTGAGGGGAGTGATTCTGCCCAAAAGGAGAAGATGGTTAGGAGCAGAAGCTGGAGTTTGAAAGTAAAAGGCAAACTTAGGCATTTCTTATGGAAATGTTACAACAATTCTCTCTCTGTTTGTCTTAGCCTCAAAAGAGGGGCCTTGAGGTTGATCCCAGGTGTTCTTGCTGTGGGGAAGGTTGGGAGTCCATTGAACATTTACTGCTGCATTGTGACAAAGCTAAAAGGATTTGGAAACTATCTGTTGTGCAATGGGAAGAAACAGAAATGGCTTCATCTTTCAAGCTTTGGTGGAGCAATGTCTGCTCAGTTGACAAAAAAAGAAACATCAGTAGCAAGAATTGAACTAACCACCTATCTGCTTTGGTGGTTGTTTGTCCTGTTTTTGTTGCTATTTTCGTTGATATTTTGTGTGTCGTTTTCCCCGTTTTAGGTCATTTGTTAGGTTTTTTCCGGTCCTTCTAGTTATTTCTCGTGCTTTATCTTTGTTTTGGTGTGTTTAGTATTTTCGTTGTTGTTCCTTCTATTTTCTCTTGCTATTGTGTGTGTTCGATGGTGGTGTTTTCAAGTTCCCAGGAGTTATGTGTCGGTTTGTAAGAGTGGAGCATTCGTGGACTAAGTTCTAGCTCGAGATAGATCCGAGGGACGCTAGACGAGAGCACGTGGCCCGAAACATAGATTTTTTAGAACAGCCCAGACCAAAGCGGCGCTATGGCCATAGCGCCGCTAAGCCCAGCTTGGCTAGCGGCGGTATGCAGCATAGCGATGGGCTACAGCTCGGGGTCTTCCAGCCATAGCGGCGCTAACCCCTTAGCGCAGCTATGCCCTATTTTGTAACAACTGCGGGTTTTTCGTAATTTCAAATTGGGGATTTATTAGATCGAGCCAAGAGTATTGTTTCATCATTCCAGACTTCGTTTTTAGACCTTTTTCATCACTAGAACATTTTTTTCTCTTGGTTTTATGCTTGGATTTGATTTTGGAGTGTAAAAACTCATTCTCTAGCCTGTGGATTTGGATTGTTCGTCGTTTTTTCTCGACATTGGATTTGGTAATAATCGTAAGCACTCATTTTTATTTTGTGAATGAATCTGATGGCTTATTTTATTATGAATGTTTGTGTTGAGATTGCGATGAGTAGCTAAATTCCATAAGTTAGGGATAGGGGACTGTTGTTTCGGTTCATTTTCAATTACGTGTTTGATAATTGTTCAATCCTTGCGAGTTGTGCGAATTCTAGGGTTAGTTCATTGATCACCAATCTAACCTAATCAATCGATGTTTAGAACCGAAAGGGGAGACGTCGGTCGATTTAGGCTCGTTTGGAATAGACTTGTTCGTTATTGTATTGTCTATGTGTTGTCGGGTTTGATGAGTTGCTCGTTTACATTCACCTTCTTGTTACGAAGGGTTATTGAAGGTGAACCTCCATACGAGTAGGCGATTCAAACCCTTTAACCGAGCAATTGATTGCCCGATAATAGAGTCAAGAACCGAAAACGATTGTCCCTGACTCCCTAACTCATTTATAATCACGTTAATTCGTTTGCTTTTGAATTTTCGTATTGCATTGCTTTAGAATTCATAGTTGATAATTGAAACCCAAACAATTGAATTAGAGTGTTTAGGAATTTCTTTTCTTTTTTCTTGTGATTGAATATCCGTACAAATAATCCGGCCAACCTTCCTTGAGAGACGACCCAGTGTTTGAATCCTTTGATTTAACTCCGGTAAAAATACTTTCAACAAATTGGCGCTGTTGCCGGGGAAAGTTTAGGATTTATATTGTGCGCCTATTCATTTTGTTTTTAGTGTTTCTCTTTGTTTCTTTTGCTTAGTTTTATAGTTCTTGATTTTTCGGTTGTTTAATTTAGTTTTTATTCTTTGTTTATCTGGTGCTCGTGACGGTTTCTTGTCTTTGTGTATGCGTACCAGGAGTGGTCGTGTACTATCGCCTATCGACAAACCGTTCAACGAAAGACTGAGAGAGCTACTGGAAGAGCTTACTCTCGAATCTCACGAAGGAGACAATCATTCCCTGACATTGTCTGAAGGTAGCAATTTCCACATGGGTGAACAACAGCAACAACCGCCTCGTAAAACCCTCTGAACCTTAGCCCAGCCGGTTATCGGGCCAGTCACTTCGTGCATCCGTTTGCCAGATCCCCCACGGAATTATGAGCTAAAAATGATTCACTACAACCAGTTGCCAGCATTCCATGGGCTCCCGAGTAAAGACCCGCTTAACTTCATCCGGAATTTTACAATGTCCTCAATACCTTCCCTCTCAACGGGCTGAATGAGGATCAGTTGAAGATGAGGTGCTTCCCAGAGACATTGAAAGACCGGGCCAAGTCCTGGTTCATGACGCTAGCACCGACATCTCTAAGTACCTGGGCCGAAGTGTACACGAAGTTCATTGGGAGGTATTACTAACATCAGAAGACTCAGGAGCTCCGGTCGCAGATCGTCTCATTTGCCCAACTACCGAGTGAGCCTCTTCACGAGGCTTGGGAGCGATTCAAGGATCTCCAGCGGTAGTGCCCCCATCACAATCTTTCGCCGGGAATATTGATGAATTTCTTCTACGACTCCCTCAATCAGAATTTGCAATATATGGTTGATAATGTTGCGAGGGGAGACATTGGTGCAAAGACGGCAGAAGATATGTATGAGATTTTTGAGACGATGAGTGCTAACTCGTCTCAAAAGAGGAATCGAGGGAAGAGGATCGTGGTCAACGAGGTATGTTTTGGATGAGACATGATGGCCCATCAGATAGCCGAGCTTACCGAGCAAATGCGGCTAATAAATGCAAGAGGAAGCCAGTCAGTGCAGACCATGGCGGTAGACACATGCGGGGCATGTGGAGTTCAAGGGCATAGATCCGAGGTGTGTCCATCAGCATTTGACCAGGACTTTGGAGAATAATATGCAGATGTCAATGCCCTCCAAGGATATCAGAACCGGCAGCCCAACGACCCCCTTCTCCAACACGTACAACCCCGGATAGAAAAATCACCCACACTTCTCGTGGTCCAACAACAACAACACTCTCCAGTCACCCCGTCCAAACTTCATGCAGCAGCAACCCCGTCCCAACTTCATTCCTCGTCCGAACTACCAACAGCAACCGCAACAACAAGCCCAAGGGTCCGAATTGAACTCGTCAAATCAAGATGATAAGCTGGACAAGATCCTTCAGTTCATCACGAACCAAGATGCATCCATCAAGCGTCTTGAGACGCAAGTAGGCCAGTTAGCCACACGGGTCGGGACCATTGAGACTGAGTTGAATAAAGAGAAATTGTCGAGTCAGCCGGAGCATGCAAATTCAGTAACCGTGATTATGCCCGTAGAGGTGAAAGAAGTAAAAGAGAGCCCAAAAGAGCATGGGAGAACAGAAGAAGCTCCGGTGAAACCACCTACTGAGCCGGCTTTGCACAAGTCTCCGAACTCGTACAGACCGAAGATTCCATTCCTGAGCCGACTTTTGGAGGAAAATGACTGTAAGCTGATGCGTGATCTCCATATCATGTTGGCCAAGGCCAATGTTGATTTATCTCCTCCTGACGTGATGAAGAAAATCCCAGCCTACACTAGATTTTGCAAAGAAGTAGCAACGAATAAGGAGCGGGTAGTGAGCAGCGATGGGGTGATTAAATGCGAGGCAACAAGCGTCTTCCAGTACGACCTGCCCAAGAAAGAAGAGGACCCCGGAGGCTTCGTGATCACTGTGGCCATTGGGAATGGAGAAGAGACCTTGGGGATGCTCGATCTAGGAGCAGACATAAACCTCATGCCACTTGCAGTATATCACAGGCTCGGGCTTGGAGATTTGAAGCCCACCAGGATGCGCTTACAGTTGGCTAATCGCTCGCTCCGTCAACATGAAGGAATTGTGGAGGATGTACTTGTTCGTGTTGGGAAGTTGATTGTTCCTGTAGACTTCGTTGTGCTTGATGTGGGAGAAGTACAAGACAGTGGGAAGGGGCACACTATTCTTCTCGGACGATCGTTCATAGAAACTACGAACACGATGATCGATGTCAAGAGTGGGACGCTGGACATGACGGTGTTGGGCGAGTACATCACTATATCCATCCGGGAGACTCAACCTGAGCCGCAGGTAAATTCTGTTGAAGAATGCATGTCTATTGTGGCAATGGATCAGATCATTGAGGCAGCATGTGTGCGAATATACACGAGGAGGTCGGTGAAGGACCATGTCGAGAAGGGACGCTATTCCACCCAATCTGTCCCTCCCAAGCCGAGCTGAATGGAGCTGCTCTGGGCCCAATGGAATGAATAAATATTTTATGTGTCAGACACCCGCCGTAGTTCGGGGCCTGACCACCTCAACCCTCCGCCAGCACCACCGAACTTACAGTGACTGGTCTAGTCACTGAATACTGTACGATTTTATCCCACCCTTTTTCTTTTTGCATTTAGTTTCATTTCTCTATTTTTATTTTGGTCAATTATGTAGGTAAATTTTCTTAACACTAATTGTCGACAATGGAATGATTGCTCGATTTTAAGTGTTGGGAATTTTTACTTGATTACACGTTTGCTTCGTGTGTTTTGCAAGTATATATATATATAAAAAAAATCTGTGAACTAGCAGGTACTAGCGTCGCTATGTATTGGAAATGAAAGCGGCATTTCAGGCATAGCGGGACCATAGCGATGGGCAGAGAGTTGGGGCTTTTTCGCATAGCGGCGCTATGGGGATAGCGCCGCTAACCCCTGGGATCACTTAAAAAAAGGAAGGATCGAACGGGCTTCAGAAATAATTTCACACAACTTTCATCTCTCTCTCGAGCAAACCGTGACCCCGACCATCAATCTCTTCCACAACTTCCGACCACCGTCCGTCCATCATCCTCCGACCACCGTCCGTCCATCACCCTCCGACCACCTATCTCTGGCCGTTTGCACCGTGAATTCGAGAAGTTGCGCTCATTCAAACCCCTTCACCAACCCTAGCTCGTGACTAATTGATAATCTCCGGCCACCCACCTTCGCCGGCAACTCACCTCTGACCACGAGCAACCGGCAACCATCCATCCTCCACCAACAATCTTCTGGCAACACTTTCGATCTGAGAAATTCACTAACCTGCAAAGTCAATAAAAAACAACCGAGCTCATGGAAGATTGATCAATTCTAGCCGAAATTCGTTCAAAAGGTACCGTTAGCTTCCCGTGATTGCAAGTGATTGATTGTTGGGGCTCGAGGAGGCCTACTCCAGGTTCCACTACCTCAAATTGTTCCGAAGTTCTCAAGTCTGAACACCGCACACCAAGTGTTTGACGAATTTTCCGAACCAAAAATCATGGGCAAAACAACAGGGGCTTCGAAGAAAAAGGCTCCCGCAGCATCCATTTCCCGAGCGGCAGCATCAACGAGCTCTAATCCCGAACTGCCAACTGAGGCCACGCCCCTAGCCCAACAACACGGGGTCCCCTTCGACGTCCAATCAATGGACGAGTTCACGGCATACCAGAGGCTCGCCGGCAAACCATTTGCAGCCCCACGCACCCTCAACTGAGAATACTTTGCGACTCTGGACATTGAGGACGACCTTAGCCGTTACATTACATTGCTCAACCTCGTAGAGTTCGAAGACATGGAGCAATATGCTTACCGGAACTTGACCCTTGAGTTCTTTAGAACGTTGCCATGCACGACAATGGCAAGTACCTCACTGCTCGGCTAAATGGGCAAGAGTACAAGGTCACCGAAAAAGTGCTCCAGGATATTTACAACTTCAAAGCCTCCATCGGGACACGTCACAGTCCCATGGGATGGAAAGCCGACCCGTACTGGCCGACCATCTCTCCGTGCGAGAAATTCAAGGGAGTTGGGGCTTCTTCGGGCTTACTCTACGATGTGGCTCATGCCGTGATCCACAAGTATATCTCACATATGATATTCGGCAAGAAGGAGTCAAACAAAGTAAGTGCACAGCAAGTATTCATCCTTTGGTCGATTTCGAG
>CACSLK010032735.1:47222-66234 GCA_902706635.1 Striga hermonthica | reverse complement strand
AATAACAAGTGTAATATCCACTAAAGCAAAGCTTAAGTATATAACACCAACACTATGTGGTCCTATGAGTGTTCAAGCGAGAGGTGGTTTCGAGTACTTCGTTACGTTTATCGATGATTACTCGAGATATGGGTACATTTTTCTTCTGCATCGCAAGTCTGAATGCTTTGAGAAGTTCTTAGAGTATAAGGCGGTTGTGGAGAAGCAGTTAGGAAAAAGTATCAAGTCATTACGATCAGATCGTGGTCGCGAATATCTCTCGAATGAATTTAGGAGCTACTTGACGGATAATGGGATTACGTCTCAGCTGACTGCGCCTGGCACGCCTCAGCAGAATGGCGTAGCAGAACGGAGGAACATGACTCTTATGGAAATGGTTAGGGCAATGATGAGTTATAGTAGTTTACCAGATTCATTTTGGGGATATGCCCTAGAAACAACAGTATACATTCTGAATAGAGTACCTTCTAAATCAGTACCGTCTACACCATTGGAGTTGTGGTCTGGGCATAAGCCTAGTCTAAGGCATCTCAGGATTTGGGGTAGTCCAGCACGTGTGCTGAGAATTGATACTGATAAGTTGGAACCGAGAACAAAAGTAAGGCTGTTTGTGGGATATCCTAAGGAAGCGAAAGGTGGTCTATTTTATAGTCCCGAGGACCAAAAAGTAATCGTTAGCATGAATGCTAGGTTCTTGGAAGAAGACTATGTCTTAGATCATAAGCCCAATAGTAGATATATTCTGAGGAGTTAAAGGGAGTGAGTACTTCAATACCGAGTGCGCTAGATGTTACACCACAAAGTACTGCAACACGTATCGCTGACGATGCACCTGAGCAGGTAGTACCTCGTCGTAGTGGGAGGGTTGTCCAGCAGCCCGAATGGTTCATGGGTCTGGGAGAGTCTTCTGAGGCCGTCCCGAACGTTCTTGAATCCGACCCATGGACATACAATGAGGAACTCCAAGATCGGGACGCAGAGTCTTGGCAAAAGGCGATGAAATCTGAAATAGAGTCAATGGACTCTAATCAGGTCTGGGATCTTGTAGAGCCACACAGTGGCGTTCACGCCATTGGATGCAAGTGGGTCTATAAGAGAAAGAGAGGAGCAGATGGGAAGGTTGAGACCTTCAAAGCTAGGCTTGTTGCAAAAGGGTACACTCAGAAAGAAGGGATAGATTATGAAGAAACCTTTTTGCCGGTCATATGGATTATGAGATTTGCAAATGGATGTTAAAACCGCTTTCCTTAACGGGAATTTGGATGATGACATCTATATGCAGCAACCAGAAGGATTCATTGCAAAGGGCCAAGAGCATCTGGTCTGCAAGCTGAAGAGGTCCATTTATGGGCTAAAGCAGGCTTCGAGGTCTTGGAACATCGTTTTGACGAGGTTGTCCAATCGTATGGATTTACCCAATGTCTGGATGAGCACTGTGTGTACAAGAAAAGTGATGGAAACGTGGTGGTGTTTCTAGTGCTGTAAGTGGATAATATTTTTCTCATTGGAAACAATGTGAAAATGTTATCAAACGTAAAGGTATGGTTATCCAAGCAGTTTGATATGAAGGATTTGGGAGAAGTAGGACATGTTCTCGGAATCAAGGTCATTCGCGACCGAGAGAAGAGAAAGTTGTGCCTATCCCAATCCACATACATAGACACTGTCCTAAAGCATTTCAACATGCAGGATTCCAAGAAAGGGGATTTACCCTTTCGGCACGGAATACCTCTATCTAAGAGGATGTCCCCGAAGACGCCTCAAGAGGTAGAGGACATGAAGGTTGTTCTTTATGCATCGGCAGTAGGAAGCCTCATGTATGCTATGTTGTGCACGCGACTTGATATTTGTTATGCCGTGGGCATGGTAGCAAGATATCAGAGTAATCCAGGACTGGAACATTGGTCTGCGGTAAAGAATATACTCAAGTACCTACGTAGGACTAAGGAGTACATGTTGACTTACGAGACAGATGAATTGCTTCTGTTGGGTTACACCGATTCTGACTTCCAGGCATATCGGGACGAAAGCAAGTCAACCTCAGGGTTTGTGTTTACTTTAGGAGGAGGAGCCATAGTATGGAAGAGTGTCAAGCAGAAATGCGTGGCGGACTCAACCATGGAGACTGAGTATGTAGCAGCCTCAGAGGCAGCGAAAGAAGCTGTCTGGCTCAGGAATTTTCTCCTCGACCTTAATGTGGTACCGAGTTTGCCCACTGCAATCACAGTGTTCTGTGATAACAGCGGAGCAGTAGCAAATTCGAAGGAGCCACAGACTCATAAAGCGAGTAAACACATAGAGCGCAAGTACCACCTGATACGAGAAATCGTTGGACGAGGAGAAGTTGTTGTTGCCAAGATACAATCAGAGGACAACCTAGCAGATCCTTTTACGAAGAGCCTATCAGTGAAAGTCTTTACAAGACACGTAGAAGAAATAAGAGTCAGATGTTAGGGCGATATAGTAGACTAGTCTTAGAGAATTAGATTGAAAGAAACCGTGGTTATTTTGTTTAGCCGTGAGCTTATAAAGCATAAGTGGGAGATTGTTAGAGGTATGCTGTAAAAGTAATGTTTTGCAGATTCTATCAATTCCATTTTGATCTGGCCATCATGTTTCGGTCAAAGTACATATGTTTGCATTTTATTTATTTATTCAAATCATACTCCATGTCTTATATTGAGGTAGTGTGGTTCGAAGAGTTTCGACAGAAAGATCACCTATCGGTTCCTTATAAGACTAAACTATTTGTTCCAGTCTAGACAGGCAGTGAGACCCCTCTTGGAAAAAGGCTGTAGTGTATTCTTGATTCAGTTGGTCTTTGACTGAAGGATTAGACTAGCACTTATGTTAAGTGTTGAACAGGACCACGGAAGGATAAGGATATAAGACTCACTGACCGTTGTTGTAACCCAGACCTTCTGTGATTGATGCGTTCTCTTAAGCTGTAAGATAATATAAAATAGGCATATATTTTTATTTCTTATTTATTTGATTTACCAAGTGATTCCTATTTTATTAGGATGACATACGAGGTATTTTGGTAAGTAAGAATAATTATATGATGTGCTATTATAAATTATTTACGGTCACTATGTTCCAGTGCGCTGGATTGCTGACGTCCCCGAAATGAGCTCAGGAAGGAACATTATGTTAAACCCTGCAGGTAGACGATTGTATGACATAATGGTTAAAGATCTGAGTGGTACTAATTTCGGAAATAAATAAGAAGTGGATTAATTATTTTGTCAGTAATTTAACTAATCAACGGACGTTATATCTTAAACATAGGGAGGTAAATCGATCAATCGGATTAATATTATTTAATCATGGAGGCTCAATTTTATTGGTAAACTAGTGGCTAAATGGGGAGAGCAATAATATTACTCTAGTGGGATGTTTTATTATTTAATTCCATTTAAATAAGAATTAACTTTATTCCATATTAATTAATTTAATTAGGAGAATAAAATTCCTACTAGAATCTTCTCTTGGGATTAGGAGACTAAGGAGTCTTCTAGAAGATGGAGATTAGTAGGAAACATATTTCCTACATTAAATAATTACCTACATTAAATAATTAATTGGAGTAGAATTAGGCTTTCTAAATTAGGAATTAATTTTATTCTATGATTATTAATTTAATTAGGAAAGATATTCCTACTAGGATCTCCTCTAGTGTTAGGAGACTTAGGATTCTTCTAGAAGATGGAGATTAGTAGGAGATCTCCTTCCTACATTAAATTAGTATTGGAGTAGAATTAGGATTCCTAGGCCTAAATGGGATAAGCCCATATTTAGCACCTCCTTAAGGTCCCTAATAGAGCCTATAAATACACCATGTCCCAATCTCTCCTACATAGTTGATGTTGGCCGACTTTTCTCTCTACATACACACGAGAAATAGCTTTGTTCGAGAGTTAGGGAGATTCGATTAAACGCTCCACCATGTTTAATCGAAGTAGGTGTTTAGGTAATCCATCAGAAGGCTTTTTGGTACAATATATTGAGCCTCTAATATACATATATTTCCGGTCATCATCATCACCTCATCGCCGCCGATCGCCGCCGTCTGCCGCGGTGAGTAATCGCCGAAAATCGCCTACCGCCGCTGGAAGTCAGCCAGGCCCAGCCGATCGCCATCGCAAGCCGTCGCCCGTAGTCGCGCCCAGCCAGGTCTATCGCCGAACTCCCAGCAGCTTCTGCGTGCGACGCCTGTGAGATCCCAACGCCATCTGCTCGTTGCCGATCGCCCGCACATCTCGCCAGTCGCCGTTCGCGCATCCCTAGCGCGCAAGGAGTACGCGTACACCTTCCTGCGAACGCCCAGGAGACTTGCAGCACATGCCCGCGTGGTCCCAGACGCCAGCGCCCAGTCCGCCTAGGAATAGGAGTGCTGCCTCGCGTGCGCGCACACGCCCAGTGCCAGTCCGCGACCGTCTAGGAGTCCCGCCAGCGCAGGTCCACAACACGCACGCTGCCAGCAAATGTTCGCTGCAACCTGCGTACCCGCACGCTGTCCGCGCCCGACGCGCACGAGCTGACCGCTGCAACCCGACGTCGAGACCGAGCCCCCGTGCAACTGTGATCTGTTTGACCTGTCGATTAAAATCGACTAAAGGCCAAATCTATCCGCCCATTAGATTGTGGTGATCAGACGAACTTCATCAATGGTACTCTATATCGTCTCAGAGTCGTCAAAAATTTTAAAAGGTAAACGTCCATATCCTAACTATAGATTCCTGCGTTAGGATTTATTTCGATAAAGTTCAATACTGTGCATGTTGTTTGACGTTCCTCACAGAACCCAACATAAGATACATAAGTGATTGGAACTAGGGCAAGTGGGAGATTGTTAGAGTAGGATACCCGGCGTTCCAATCAGATTGGACGTATTCTACTTGTATATATAATCTATTGGAATTATATCAATAAATAGGCATTATTTTATCTTAAGTATTATCATTTATCATATATTTGCACTTAAGATAAAGTCCCTAGATCATTTATAGGTATAAGGTATGGTTGCGCATAGAGATGGTGATCATGGAACATATCTTAAAAGCTGTGATCTTAAATATAGTTCCAAGTCGCTGGATATTTCGAGATGGGATATCGGATAATCGAGAAAGACTTGTACATAGTATGTATGCTTGTTGGACAAGAATGTTGCATTCTATCAACATTAGTGTGAGACGCAAATACATACATGTGGGTGCTTGTTAGAGAACAAGTTCACTGAACATGACCGTATGAAAATTCTTAATAAAAGTTTTTCTGTCGAATAAGAATTTTCATGTTACAATAGTACATGATTGATCCTTAGACTTGATGCACGATAGTAACTTTGTGCATATTATATTATACTTTGATTATCCTTATGGTTGCTAGCAAAATCGTATAAAGGGATATTTTGGGTATTATATTAATATGTATGGAAGTTTGTCAGTAGCTAATAAAGGATTCGACACTTATGAGATAAGTGAATTTCCTATGTGTTTCATAGTTCGTAATTCAAAGTCCTTGGCCAAGGCGGGATGAATAGAGATTCATACATGAGTTACTAAACTTGAAATGGAATCATAGTTATTAAATCAATTTGGGTTTCGACTAAATCATACTCAAGATTTAATCGGAAAAATTAGATGTCGAAAGGATTTTACATGTATGGACTTGTAATCGAAAAGGTTTACTCGCTATTCACTTAATACTAGATTCATGCTACTTGCTAGATGTTCCCATGATATGTGGGTTCTTGAAATTAAGGAGTTAATTTCATGAATAAGAAATAATTTGATTAATTCAAATTACAAAGAGTTTTAAGCTCACTACTAGTATTAATAGTGAACCTAAAAGGTCACACCAATTATTGAATGAAGACAAAAAAAATAGTATTTCTAAAGAGTTAGAATTAATTGACAAATCTAATTTTGATTAGATGTCAATTAAAAGGAATATACTAAATTATTCAATTAGATTAATTAATTGTATTTTGGATATTAATTAAGTAATTAATGGAATTACTAAATTAATAGTTGGATTTTAAAATTCAAATCCAAATAATAAAATGATTATTAAATGAGGAGATTTTAAATATGGGAGAAAAATATATTTACAAATAATTTTAGAAGAGTTTAAAATTATTTGTTTATTATTATTATTATTATTATTATTATTATTAATTTTTGATTTAGATTAAAGATTAAATAATAATAATAATAATATTAATTTTTAATTTAGATTAAAGATTAAATAATAATAATAATAATATAATAATGGATAAAGATAAGATCTTGCACCATATTATATTCTTGTATTAACTTGTAGAAATGATAAAGGATTCTTTAACATTTCTTGTAAAAGTTAAAACTGAATTTCTTTACATTTCTTGTAAAAGTTATACAAGACATATATATTTTATTCCTAATATTTTGCTATAAATATGGACATAGTTGATGTTCATAACAACTAAGTTTTTGGCTAAGTTTGATCTAGAAAAGTTCTTGTAAATCTCCTCAAATATATATTGCTATACTTGTTTGAAAAACCGAGTAATTTCTACTAGCGAAGAAATTATCTTTCGGAGTCGGATTTCAAAAGGTGGATACTCTTAGAGGGAAGACGATTGGATTCCTAAAGTGAGTAACAAGAAGAAGTATTCGTTACCAAACCGGGAATTGATTTCATCAATCATCGTCGTTTTTGAAGGAGTTCAAGAAAAAGGTAATATTTGATATTACTTATAACAAATCAAAATTTATATTATTACATGTTTTTAAATGATGACGATCTGTTAATTAGCTTTATGTATTTACGGGTTGTGTATTTATATGATCAATACTTGTTTTTTAAATTTTATATTCAGCTGCAAATCACCCGTACGGTACTAGCGAACCCAACAATTCACCCATTGTTTGCTAGCTTTTGTGGCATTCAATTAGGCTCTAAGTGATGACTCATATATGTCTCCAATTGCCACCAAGCAATGACTAAGCAATAAAGCCACAAAAACTCTTCATTGCACGACAAATGGTGGGTGATAATTGGCCATGACTTCCCCTCACATTTTTCACCATCTTTTACCTTATTTATATGTAAGAGTTGGGACAAATTCTCATCCTACACTTGGACTAAATATTAAGAGAGAGTTAGTGAGAGTTTGGCCAAGTTAATCAAGCAAAGTGGGAGAGGAAGAGCTCATACGCACGCACGCAAGGACACAGAAGATCACGTACGCCTTCAAGCAAATCTTATTAGTTTCATCGAGAAATTGAGGAGGTAATTCCTTCCTGATGTTATTATGATATTAGTATGTTCATGCTAAGTCCACACCATGTAGCTAAGTTCATGACTTGACCATATTTGCTCTCGGGCGTACCTTATAAGTCATGCCTAGCCACGATCATTTTATTCGACAACTCCCCAGCAGATTTCGTTCCTTTGGTCATTATTTGATTTATGATGTTCAATTATGTAGTAGTTGTCGATGGAAGTCATGGTTTGGCTGAGGGATTGGCCAAAGCCGTCGGCTACGCATGTAGCGCAAGCCGCGGCTATGTACGTCTCAATAAGATATGTTCATGTTCAGTCGACCGTTTAGGTAAAATATGTCATGTTATGTCAATTTAAGCTTATGTTGTCGGAGAAATATGTCAAGTGGCCGAGCATATCGGTCGTAGCGTTGGGTTGCGCCTACACGCACGCTACAACCATTTTACGAACCATGTCAAGGTCTTTCTTATGTAATTTCATATGATTATGTGGTTATGATCATGTTATGTCATGTCATGTTGATTCATGTTGAGATGGTCGGAGAAAATCGCCGGACGGCTGGCAAGGGCCAATCGTGGTCGCGCTGCCCGCACACTGTTAGAGGTATGCTGTAAAAGCTATGTTTTGCAGATTCTATCAATTCCATTTTGATCTGGCCATCATGTCTCGGTCAAAGTACATATGTTTACAGTTTATTTATTTATGCAATACATACACCATGTCTTATATTGAGGTAGTGTGGTTCGAAGTGTTTCGAATAGAAAGATCACCTATCGGTTCCTTATAAGACTAAATCAATCGTTCACAGTCTAGACTGGCAGTGAGACCCCACTTGGAAAAAGACTGTAGTGTATTCTTGATTCAATTGGTCTTTGACTGGAGAAACACTAGCACTTATGTGAAGTGTTGAATAGGACCACAGAAGGCAAAGGTTATGAGACTCACTGACTATTGTTGTAACCTCGTCCTTCAGTGATTAATGCGTTCTCTTAAGCTGTAAGATAATATAAAATAGGCATATATTTTTATTTCTTATTTATTTGATTTACCAAGTGATTCCTATTTTATTAGGATGACATACGAGGTACTTTGGTAAGTAAGAATAATTATATGATGTGCTATTATAAATCATTTATGGTCACTATGTTCCAGTGCGCTGGATTGATGACGTCCCCGAAATGAGCTCAGGAATGTACGTTATGTTAAACCCTGCAGGTAGACGATTGTCTGACATAATGGTCAAGGATATGAGTTGTACTAATTTCAGAAATGAATAAGAAGTTGATTAATTATTTTTTCAGTAATTTAATTAATCAATGGACGTTATATCTTAAACATAGGGAGGTAAATCGATCAATCGGATTAATATTATTTAATCATGGAGGCTTAATTTTATAGGTAAGATAGTGGCTAAATGGGAAGAGCAATAATATTACTCTAGTGGGATGTTTTATTATTTAATTCTATTAAATAGGAATTAATTTTATTCCATATTAATTAATTAATTAGGAGAATAAAATTCCTACTAGAATCTTCTCTTGGGATTAGGAGACTTGGGAGTCTTCTAGAAGATAGAGATTAGTAGGAAATATATTTCCTACATTATATTATTAATTGGATTAAAATTAGGTTCCTAATTTAGGAATTAATTCTATTCCATGATTATTAATTTAATTAGGAAAGGTATTCCTACTAGGATCCTCTCTAGTGTTAGGAGACTAAGGAGTCTTCTAGAAGAGATAGATTAGTAGGAGATCTCCTTCCTAAATTTAGTATTGAATTAGAATTAGGATTCCTAGGCCTAACGTAATAAGCCAATGTTTAGCACCTCCTTAAGGTCCCTAATGGAGCCTATAAATACACCATGTCCCAACCTCTCCTACATAGATATGTTGGACGAATTTTCTCTCTACATACGTGCGAGAAATATGTTTGTTCGAGAGTTAGGGAGATTCGATTAAACGCTCCACCAAGTTTGATCGAAGTAGGTGTTTAGGTAATCCATTAGAAGGCTTTTTGGTACAATATATTGAGCCTCTAATATACATATATTTTTCGGTCATCATCACCATCTCTACCGTGTCGCCGCCGTCCGCTGCCGTCGACAACCGCCGGAAAATCCCGTCGCCGCCGAAAGTCAGCCAGGCCCGGCCGATCGCCACCGCAAGCCTTCGCTCGCAGTCGCGCCCAGCCAGGCCCATCGCCGAGCTCCCAGCAACAACCGCACATCACGCCCGCGAGTCCCAAGAGCCGCCTGTTCGCTCGCCACTGCTTGTCGTTCTGCTCGCGAGGTACGACACCCATCCACAACGCGTTCATCATTCCTCGCTCGCCCAGAAAACTTGCAGCGCACGCCCGCATGGTCCCAGACGCGCTATCCCAGTCTGCCTCCGCATAGGCATAGCGCCCGCGTGCACGCACGCCCAGCGAAGTCCCAGCATCCGTCTGCGATTGCCTGCTCCCCGCGCGTCATGTACAGCCCCGATGCGCCTCGCCAGTGATACGCGCACCACGCCAGCAGCCCGTGCACGTTGCCAGCGACCAGCCCGCTGCAACCCGACGCCGAGACCCGCGTGCTGTTCGACCGAGTCTGTTTGATGTGTCGATTAGAATCGACTAAAGGCCAAACCTATCCGCCCATTAGGTTGTGGTGTTCAGACGAACTTCATCAACGGTACTCTACATCGTCTCAGAGTTGGCAAAAATTTTAAAAGGTAAACGTCCATATCCTAACAATAAATTCCGTTGCGTTATGATTTATTTCGATAAGTTCAATACTATGCATGTTGTTTGACGTTCCTAACAGAACCCAACAACTGGTATCAGAGCCCAGGCTTAATGCAAACTCGTGCACAGTTTGAATTTTGGACTTTGCCTGTCTACATGAATTATGTGGGTACGGACGCAGCGGCATAGTAGATTAGAAATTGCAATAAGTTTTTGCAGGTGTTTCGAATCCGACTATTGTGGCCCGTATGTATGGATTTTAATTCATGTTGAATGTATGCTGTTTTTAAAGCCTTGGACATGTCAAGGAATTTTTGGGTTGGTAAATGCGTGTAATAAATTATTCGTGCGGTGGGACACCGCATAAGTTATTGCTTTCATAGAAACTCATGTACGGCTCCTACGTGGGTCATAGGATGAATTATATAATTGTTGTTTATATTATTCGTTATTGATCCGGCAGGGGTGGACCAACCTCGACGGGGCGAGGCGATCAAACACGTACACGATGCCATGGTGATGATCCAATGGAGACTTTCCAGTAGACAACCAATTCAGTGGGAGTCACTGTGAAAGGGGAGTTTCAATACCTGAAACGGAGGACACATTCAACAAGGACAAGACTGTGTTTTCTCCGTAACATTGGAGATTGATTAATGGCCATGATAGTTGGATTATAGTTCATAGTTTATTATTGCTCATTAATCATGCATGTTTTATGTGATTGCTTATGCGCAAATACAAACATGTTTTAGAAAATCCCATAAAATAAAAATTATATTAAGTGTGTAATGGGTTAAAATAAATTACATCCGAGGCCTCCATTATAGGTTTGTCAGTGAAGTGATTTAATTCGAGCCCAAAGGACGTTTTATTTCACAGTTCACAAGGACGAATCTCCTTCGGGATGGTTATAGTGAGCTATTTCAAAAGCGTACGGGTCACCAAAGGTGGACGTATAATTTTGGTAGTAAACTTAGTACCAATTAATGGGTTACACTTAAAGTGCAAATAATTACGATAGTCCCAAAGTATAAGGTCGTTTCATTCTTATATAAAGTTAATTGCGCTGGCCAAAAGATGAAACCGACTATTAGTTAAGTATTGCTCGGCAGTATGTTAAGCTAATGGGATTTATCACTCCTCTTGCGAATGTTTGAACCGTAGACGTCCACACTCCGTGGCCTGCGGGAATTCGGTGATTGAGGTGTTGGTGAATTTATTTGAATATTGTTACATGGGATCAATATTTGATGTATAAATTCAAAACTACTTGACTGAGTAAAGACTATGTTTGCATGATCCCATGAATTCAAAATGTCTTTCAATCCGTTGTCCGTAATTCCCAAAGAAAACAAACTTGTTGGTCCCAATTATATTGACTGGAAAAGAAACTTGGATATTGTGTTAACTGCTGAAGGGTACAAATTTGCTACTGTTGAGGCTTGTCCGGCTGTGCCTGCTGATAATACACCAGACCAAGAGAAAGAGTAGTATGCTCGGTGGAAAAAGGCTGACGAGATGGCGAAGTGTTACATCTTGGCATCTTTGTCAAATGTACTTCAACATCAACATCAGTCTATGAACACTGCAGCATAGATGCTTCTCAATCTCAAGGAGTTATTTGGTCATTAGTCACGGGCTTCCCGACAAGAAGCCATGAGGGTTCTGATGAACATGACCATGCGCAAGGGCACTCCCGTAAGGGAACATGTTCTTGCTATGATGGCCCAGCTGAATGAGCTGGAGGTTCTTGGGGCTTTTATTGACGGGGAAACCCAGGTCGATATAGTGCTCCAGTCATTGTCGAAGAGCTTCGAGCAATTCCGGTTGAATTACAACATGAATAAGATGTTGATGACTCTTTCGGAACATGTCTCTGAACTTCAATCGGCAGAGGGCCTGTTTCGTCAGAAGACCCAAGCTATGGTGGCCCAGCGGGGAGAAGCTTCCACTTCTAAGGCTTCTAAGGGCAAGAAGAGGAAGAAGCCCACAGGAAAGGGCAAGGCGGTCATGAGTGACGCGCAACCTCGACAAAAAGCGAAGAAGCCGAAAGGCAAGTGCCACAATTACCAGCATAAAGGACACTGGAAGGCAAACTGCCCTTTCTCCAAGAAGTCCGACAAAGGTACACCTTTTGCTTTAGTCGTTGAAACATGTTTAGCGGTGTTATCTACCAGTACCTGGTGTGTAGATACAGGGGCCACTGATCATGTCTGCAATTCATTGCAGGGGTTCCAGGAAACCAAGCGACTTAGGGAAGAAGAAGTTACCATCTACTTGGGCGATGCTAGTAGAGCGCCAGCAATTACAATGGGAGACGTCTATTTAGATTTTGGCTTAGATAGGTTTCTAGTTTTGAAACATTGTCTTTATGTTCGTTGTTTTAGAAAGAATTTGATTTCAGTTTCTAAGTTGTTTATGAACGGTTTTTCCGCTACGTTTGATAATAAAGTTGTTATTCGTTATGGCAAAAAGTTCATATGTTCTGGTTCATTAGTTGACAATCTATACATAATAGAATTTAAGTCATCTCCACTGCAACAGAAACAATTACTTAATTCATCATCTAATCTGAATAAGAAAAAGGAACCTTTTAAAATGAACGAAACATATCTTTGGCATCTAAGACTTGGTCATATTAACCTTAGGAGGATTCAAAGGTTGGTAGCAGACGGGCCCTTCGGGTCGTTAGAAGTCGAGGCTTTTCCAACTTGTGAGTCTTGCCTGGAAGGTAAAATGACTAAGAAGGTTTTTAGTTCAAAGGGGCATAGAGCCGAAGATGTGTTAGGGTTAGTTCATTCCGATCTATGTGGTCCTATGAGTATTCAAGCGAGAGGTGGTTTCGAGTACTTCGTTACGTTTATCGATGATTACTCGAGATATGGGTACATTTTCCTTTGGCACCGCAAGTCTGAATGCTTTGAGAAGTTCTTGGAGTATAAGGCAGTTGTGGAGAAGCAGTTAAGAAAAAGTATCAAGTCATTACGATCCGATCGTGGTGGCGAATATCTCTCGAATGAAATTAGGAATTACTTGACGGATAATGGGATTACGTCCCAGCTGACTACGCCTGGCACGCCTCAGCAGAATGGCGTATCAGAACGGGGGAACAGGACTCTTATGGAAATGGTTAGGGCAATGATGAGTTATAGTACGTTACCAGATTTGTTTTGGGGATATGCCCTAGAAACAACAGTATACATTCTGAATAGAGTACCTTCTAAATCAGTACCGTCTACACCATTGGAGTTGTGGTCTGGGCATAAGCCGAGTCTAAGGCATCTCAGGATTTAGGGTAGTCCAGCACATGTGCTGAGAACCGATACTGATAAGTTGGAACCGAGATCAGAAGTGAGGTTGTTTGTGGGATATCCTAAGGAAACGAAAGGTGGTCTATTTTATAGTCCCGAGGACCAGAAAGTAATCGTTAGCACGAATGCTAGGTTCTTGGAAGAAGACTATGTCTTAGATCCCAAGCCCAGTAGTAGACATGTTCTTGAAGAGTTAAAGAGAGTGAGTACTTCAATACCGAGTGCGCTAGATGTTACACCACAAAGTACTACAACACGTATCGCTGATGATGCACCTGAGCAGGTGGTACCTCGTCGTAGTGGGAGGGTTGTCCGGCAGCCCGAACGGTTCATGGGTCCGGGAGAGACTTCTGAGGTCGTCCCGGACGTTCTTGAATCCGACCCATGGGCATACAATGAGGCACTCCAAGATCGGGATGCCGAGTCTTGGCAAAAGGCGATGAAATCTGAAATGGAGTCGATGGACACTAATCAGGTCTGGGATCTTGTAGAGCCACCCAGTAGCGTTCGCGCCATTGGATGCAAGTGGGTCTATAAGAGAAAGAGAGGAGCAGATGGGAAGGTTGAGACCTTTAAAGCTAGGCTTGTTGCGAAAGGGTACACTCAGTAAGAAGTGATCGATTATGAGGAAACCTTTTCGCCGGTAGCCATTCTCAAATCCATCAGGATTCTCTTGGTTGTGGCCGCTCATATGGATTATGAGATTTGGCAAATGGATGTTAAGACCGCTTTCCTTAATGGGAATTTGGACGAGGACATCTATATGCAACAACCAGAAGGATTCATTGCAAAGGGCCAGGAGCATCTGGTCTTCAAGCTGTAGAGGTCCATTTATAGGGCTGAAGCAGGCTTCGAGGTCTTGGAACATCTGTTTTGACGAGGTTGTCCAATCGTATGGATTTACCCAATGTCCGGATGAGCACTGTGTGTACAAGAAAAGTGATGGAAACGTGGTGGTGTTTCTAGTGCTATACGTGGATGATATTCTTCTCATTGGAAACAGTGTGAAGATGTTATCAGACGTAAAGGTATGGCTATCCAAGCAGTTTGATATGAAGGATTTGGGAGAAGTAGGACATGTTCTCGGAATCAAGGTCATTCGCGACCGAGAGAAGAGAAAGTTGTGCCCATTCTAATCCACATACATAGACACTACCCTAAAGCGTTTCAACGTGCAGGATTCCAATAAAGGGGATTTACCCTTTCGGCACGGAATACCTCTATCTAAGAGGATGTCCCCGAAGACGCCTCAAGAGATAGAGGACATGAAGGCAGTTCCTTATGCATCGGTAGTAGGAAGCCTCATTTATGCTTTGTTGTGCACGCGACCTGATATCTGTTATGCCGTGGGCATGGTAGCAAGATATCAGAGTAATCCAGGACCGGAACATTGGTCTGCGGTAAAGCATATACTCAAGTACCTACGTAGGACTAAGAAGTACATGTTGATTTACCAGGCAGATGAATTGCTTCCGTTGGGTTACACCGATTCTGACTTCCAGGCAGATCGAGACGAAAGCATGTCAACCTCAGGGTTTGTGTTTACTTTAGAAGGAGGAGCCATAGTATGGAGGAGTGTCAAGCAGAAATGCGTGGCGGACTCAACCATGGAGGCTGAGTATGTAGCAGCCTCAGAGGCAGCAAAAGAAGCTGTCTGGCTCAGGATTTTTCTCCTCGACCTTGATATGGTACCGAGTTTGCCTGCTGCAATCACAGTGTTCTGTGATAACAGTGGAGCTGTAGCAAATTCGAAGGAGCCACAGACTTATAAAGTGAGTAAACACAAAGAACGCAAGTACCACCTAATACGAGAAATCGTTGGACGAGGAGAAGTCGGTGTTGCCAAGATATAATCAGAGGACAACCTAGCAGATCCTTTTACGAAGAGCCTACTAGCGAAAGTCTTTACAAGACACGTAAAAGGAATGTGAGTCAGATGTTAGGGCGACATAGTAGACTAGTGGGAGATTGTTAGAGGTATGCTGTAAAAGCTATGTTTTGCAGATTCTATCAATTCCATTTTGATCTGGCCATCATGTTTCGGTCAAAGTACATATGTTTGCAGTTTATTTATTTATGCAATACATACTTCATGTCTTATATTGAGGTAGTGTGGTTCGAAGTATTTCGAACAGAAAGATCACCTATCGGTTCCTTATAAGACAAAATCATTCGTTCACAGTCTAGACTGGCAGTGAGGCCCCACTTGGAAAAAGATTGTACTGTATTCTTGATTCAGTTGGTCTTTGACTGGAGAATTACACTAGCACTTATGTTAAGTGTTGAACAGGACCACGGAAGGCAAAGGTTATGAGACTCACTGGCCGTTGTTGTAACCTCTTCCTTCAGTGATTGATGCGTTCTCTTAAGCTGTAAGATAATATAAAATAGGCATATATTTTTATTTGTTATTTATTTGATTTACCAAGTGATTCCTATTTTATTAGGATGACATACGAGGTATTTTGGTAAGTAAGAATAATTATATGATGTGCTATTATAAATTATTTGTGGTCACTATGTTCCAGTGCGTTGGATTGATGACGTCCCCGAAATGAGCTCAGGAATGTACGTTATGTTAAACCCTGCACGTAGACGATTGTCTGAAATAATGGTTAAGGATATGAGTGGTACTAATATCGGAAATGAATAAGAAGTTGATTTATTATTTTGTCAGTAATTTAATTAATCAACGGACGTTATATCTTAAACATAGGGAGGTAAATCGATCAATCGGATTAATATTATTTAATCATGGAGGCTCAATTTTATTGGTAAAATTGTGGCTAAATGGGGAGAGCAATAATATTACTCTAGTGGGATGTTTTATTATTTAATTCCATTAAATAGGGATTAATTTTATTCCATATTAATTAATTAATTAGGAGAATAAAATTCATACTAGAATCTTCTCTTGGGATTAGGATACTTGGGAGTCTTCTAGAAGATGGAGATTAGTAGGAAATATATTTCCTACATTATATTATTAATTGGAGTAAAATTAGGTTTCCTAAATTAGGAATTAATTCTATTCCATGATTATTGATTTAATTAGGAAAGGTATTCCTACTAGGATCCTCTCTAGTGTTAGGAGACTAAGGAGTCTTCTAGAAGAGATGGATCACTAGGAGATTTCCTTCCTACATTGGGTTAGTATTGGATAGAATTAGGATTCCTAGACCTAATGGAATAAGCCTATATTTAACACCTCCTTAAGGTCCCTAATGGAGCCTATAAATACACCATGTCCCAACCTCTCCTACATAGATATGTTAACCGAATTTACTCTCTACATACGCGCGAGAATTATCTTTGTTCGAGAGTTAGGGACATTCGATTAAACGCTCCACCAAGTTTGATCGAAGTAGGTGTTTAGGTAATCCATTAGAAGGCTTTTTGGTACAATATATTGAACCTCTAATATACATATATTTTTCGGTCATCATCACCATCTCCACCGTGTCGCCGCCGTCCGCTGCCGTCGACAACCGCCGGAAAATCCCATCGCCGTTGGAAGTCAGCCAGGCCCGGCCGATCGCCACTGCAAGCCGTCGCTCGTAGTCGCGCCCAACCAGGCCCATCGCCGAGCTCCCAGCAGCAACCGCACATCACGCCCGCGAGTCGCAAGAGCCGCCAGTTCGCTCGCCACTGCCTGTCGTTCTGCTCGCGAGGTACCGACACCCATCCGCAATGCGTTCATCATTTCTCGCTCGCCCAGGAGACTTGCAGCGCACGCCGCGTGGTCCTAGACGCGCTCGCCCAGTCCACCTCCGCATAGGCATAACACCCGCGTGAGCGCACGCCCAGCGATGTCACAGCATCCGTCTACGATCGCCTACTCCCTACGCGTCACGTACAGCCCCGACGCGCCTCGCCAGCGATACGTGCACCACGCCAGCATCCCGTGCACGTTGCCAGCGACCGTGTCGACCGTCTGCGACCAGCCCGCTGCAACCCGATGCCGAGACCCGCGTGCTGTTCGACCGAGGTCCGTTTGACGTGTCGATTAGAATCGACTAAAGGCCAAACCTATCCACCCATTAGGTTGTGGTGTTCAGACGAACTTCATCAATGGTACTCTACATCGTCTCAGAGTCGGCAAAAGTTTTAAAAGGTAAACGTCTATATCCTAACTATAGATTCCGCTGCATTATGATTTATTTCGATAAGTTCAATACTGTGCATGTTGTTTGACGTTCCTAACAGAACCCAACACACACAGCGGCAGCAGCGTGCCGGCAGTCAACCCAGAGTGGGCGGACAGCGTGCGTGCATGCCCGGTAAATCTGAATCAGTGTAACCCAACGGAAGCAACTCATCTGCCTGGTAAATCAACATGTACTCCTTAGTCCTACAAAGGTACTTGAGTATATGCTTTACCGCAGACCAATGTTCCGTTTCTGGATTACTCTGATATCTTGCTACCATGCCCACGGCATAACAAATATCAGGTCGCGTGCACAACATAGCATACATGAGGCTTCCTACTACCGATGCATAAGGAACTGCCTTCATGTCCTCTATCTCTTGAGGCGTCTGCGGGGACATCCTCTTAGATAGAGGTATTCCATGCCGAAAGGGTAAATCCCCTTTCTTGGAATCCTGCATGTTGAAACGCTTTAGGACAGTGTCTATGTACGTGGATTGGGATAGGCATAACTTTCTCTTGTCTCGGTCGCGAATGACCTTGATTCCGAGAACATGTCCTACTTCACCCAAATCCTTCATATCAAACTGCTTGGATAACCATACCTTTACGTCTGATAACATGTTCACACTGTTTACAATGAGAAGAATATCATCCACGTACAACACTAGAGACACCACCACGTTTCCATCACTTTTCTTGTACACACAGTGCTCATCCGGACATTGGGTAAATCCATACGATTTGACAACCTCGTCAAAACGGATGTTCCAAGACCTCGAAGCCTGCTTCAGCCCATAAATGGACCTCTTCAGCTTGCAGACCAGATGCTCTTGGCCCTTTTCAATGAATCCTTCTGGTTGCTGCATATAGATGTACTCGTCCAAATTCCCCTTAAGGAAAGCGGTCTTAACATCCATTTGCCAAATCTCATAATCCATATGAGCGGCTACAGCCAAGAGAATCCTGATGGATTTGAGCATGGCTACTGGCGAAAAGGTTTCCTCATAATCGATCCCTTCTTTCTGAGTGTACCCTTTGGCAACAAGCCTAGATTTGAAGGTCTCAACCTTCTCATCTGATCCTCTCTTTCTCTTATAGACCCACTTGCATCCAATGGCGCGAACGCCACTGGGTGGCTCTACAAGATCCCAGACCTGATTAGTGTCATTGACTCTATTTCAGATTTCATCGCCTATTGCCAAGACTCTGCGTCCCGATCTTGGAGTGCCTCATTGTATGTCCATGGGTCGGATTCAAGAACGTATGGGACGGCCTCAGAAGACTCTCCCAGACCCATGAACCGTTCGGGCTGTCGGACAACCCTCCCACTACGACGAGGTACTACCTGCTCAGGTGCCTCGTCAGCAATACGTGTTGCAGTACTTTGTGGTGTAACATCTAGCGCACTCGGTATCAAAGTACTCACTCCCTTTAACTTCTCAAGAACATGTCTACTACTGGGCTTATGATCTAAGACATAGTCTTCTTTCAAGAACCTAGCATTCGTGCTAACGATTACTTTCTGGTCCTCGAGACTATAAAATAGACC
>CACSLK010032735.1:10400-22414 GCA_902706635.1 Striga hermonthica | reverse complement strand
CGGAATTAATATCTGAAAACTTATTCGGTTATCCAACCGAATAACATATCGACTAAAACCTGGAGTATAACTGACTGAATTGCCTGAACTTGGATATGAACGTAATTATTTATTAACAAAGGCTAGCTTAATATTAAAAGCTAGTATTTTCCTTTATTAATAAAATTCGGGGTGTTACACTATATCTCATAAGGTGTGTTGGGTACAGCTTTACTCGACACTCTATTCAAAATATGTGCTGTTGTTTCTAAGGCATAGCCCCAGAATGAAAAAGGTAAATTAGTGGAACTCATCATTGATCGAACCATGTCCAACAATGTTTGATTCCTCCTTTCTGAAACCCCATTGAGTTGTGGAGTTCCAGGAGGTGTCCACTGTGAAAACAATCTCATTATCTCTTAAATAATCAAGAAACTCATTAATCAAATATTCACTTCCTCGATCCGATCGAAGAGCTTTAATACTACGACCAATTTGTTTCTCCACTTCACTTCTGAATTCTTTGAACTTTTCAAATAATTCAGATTTATACCTTAATAGGTATACATATCCATACCGTGAATAATCATCAGTAAAAGTTATGAAATAGTGGTAGTTCCCCTTGGCACTAATATTTAGTGGTCCACAAACATCTGTATGAATAAAATCCAATAGACCTTTAGCTAGCTCCACTTGTCCAACAAATGGTGATTTTGTCATTTTACCTTTAAGACATGACTCACATGTAGGTAACCTTTCCTCTCCCCTAAGGTCAAGTTTCGGTCCCAATATGTGAATCCTCTTTTCAGATATATGACCTAATCTAGCATGGCAAATTGTGAATGAACTATGATTATCTAATTACCTTTTATTTTGTTGAATGGTTAGGATGAGACTTTCTGGTGTAATGGTATATAAACCATTGTCAAATTTCCAGAATATATAAAAGTCCTATCTTTGAAAATAGAACATCTTCTATTTTCAATTACATACTTAAAGCCTTCTCTATCCATTACTGGAATAGAAATTATGTTTCTTATAACATTTGGAACATACAAACAATTTGTCAAACAAATTTTTACACCATTATTTAAAGCTAGATGAACAGTCACAATTGCTTTGGCAGCAACCCTTGCCCCATTGCCCATCCTTAGGATTGTTTCTTCATCTTCTAGCTTATTGCTTCTTGCCATCATCTGCAAATCATTGCAAATATGTGAGCCACAGCTTGTATCCAATACCTAAGAAGAATCATTAACTGATAAGTTAACTTCAACAAAATAAATACCTAAACTCTTCAGGCTTGCAAGATACTCCTTGCAGTTCATCTTCCAATGCCTAATTTTACCACAATGATAACATTCATGATTAGCCTGAGTATTGACCTTTTCTTTGTTCTTTCCTTGTTGTTATTTGTCTTCTTATTGGGTTTATTGGAAACCTTTCTCTTCCCCTTCCTTTTCTTAGACTTTAAGGTCTTTGATCCAGAAGTGGATCCAACATGAAACACCGGCTTATCCTTTTTAATCGTGGATTCAGCCGTCTTTAACATGTTCACTAATTCTGGGAGAGAAGACTCCATATTATGCATGTTAAAGTTAACAACAAAGCTGTCAAATGACGGTGGCAGAGATTGCAGCAAATGATCCACATAGAGTTCATTATCCATAATGACTCCAAGGGACGAAAGCCTTTCAATAAGAGCTATCATCTTCAGCCCATGATCATGAACTGAAGAGCCCTCAGTCATACGACACCTGAAAAGCTCTTTAGATATCTGATATCTAATTTGCCGAGTCCTTTCACCATACAACTCTTGTAAGTGAAGTAGGATATCAGAAGCATTATACAATAATTCATTCTGTCTCTGTAACTCATTTGACATAGACGCTAACATGTAGCATCGAGCCTGGAGATTGTCATCTATATGACGTAAATATTCTCCATACTCATAAGAAGTCCTATCCTCGGGTGGAGGAGGAGGGGATTCGTTAAGTACATATTCCCTTTTTTTTAGACTGAAGAACAATTTTCAGGTTTCTCAGCCAATCATTGAAATTGGGTCCAGTTAATTTGTTTTGGGCTAGAATACTCGCAATTGGATTTTTAGCCATTTTAGTAGAGTGATCAACAAAAACAACAAACGAAGCAGAAAATAATTAGACTATGGAATTTATATTCATTTAGTATTAGGTCTTTAATATTAAATGTCTCCCACTATTTTAATTAAACTCTATTTTAATTATGAAAATCTAATTTTCATGGTGGACTTGAAGTCCAATAAAATTATTTCATATCCTAATTTTATGAGTACGCATGAAACAATTATATTGGTAGTTAACTTTTAACAATTGTATCACTATACAACCTTCAAGATATTTTGTCTCACTTTTCCTTATATACCTCAATTTTATGACCGTATATATTACTAAGTGTCAAATCAAACCCATCAAACATTCATGATAATGGCCCACCAGAATGTCCCACGACTCATGGCCAACACAAAGAGGAATCCATCTCACGAGTATCACTATACTAAGTACGGATCACAGCTTTCAACACAAAACCACCCCACGACTCATGGTCAGTGATAAAGCATCGTAGCATCTCATGTCGTCTACTTTTGAAGGAAGAACTGGATTAATAAGCTCCAACTTATTTTTATCCATTTTTGATTTGATATGGAATTAATCTTATTAATTCTTTAGGGTTTCATTTAGATCACATCTTTTACCATCTTTTACTTGTGTTTATTTAGTGCATCATTCATCGCATGAAACGCAAGCATAAATAAACCTAACATACATCTAATGCATGTATACGGTGGGATGATCACGGCCTTGCCTATACGAACCATTCGAGCCAAAATGGGTCTATGCCTATGTACGTGATAAACAAAATAGAACTACTTCTATTACATTTTATTTTATCTACCCGTACAAGCACAGGCCTTCGAGATTTACAACTTGTAAAATTACCCACACAAGCGTGGGCCTTTTTGCATCGAACGGTCTTCAACCTGATCTAATCTTTTAACAATACAAAAATTTAAAATCTTACAAATCATAACCCATGAGACTCGCATGTCTCGATAAATTACAATCAATCAATCATATAAAAATGCAAACATTCACTCATATTGAATAAAAATACAAACATTCAATCATATTGAATAAAAGGCTCATGATCATCCCTAAATTAAACTATTCATCATATGAATTAAAACATAATAATAAAATTATTATGCCACACGACCCGTGTGATCAAATCACACGACTCGTGTGAGTCCACTACAGTCCACTCATAACCTTTGCCTTTTGTGGTCCTGTTCAACACTTAACATAAGTGGTAGTGTAATTCTCCATTCAAAGACCAATTGAATCAAGAATACACTATAGTCTTTTTCCAAGTAGGGTCTCACTGCCAGTCTAGACTGTGAACGAATGATTTAGTCTTATAAGGAACCGATAGGTGATCTTTCTGTTCGAAACACTTCGAACCACACTACCTCAATATAAGACATGGAGTATGTATTGCATAAATAAATAAACTGCAAACATATGTACTTTGACTGAAACATGAATGCCAGATCAAAATGGAATTGATAGAATCTGCAAAACATAGCTTTTACAACATACCTCTAACAGTGTGCGGGCAGCGCGACCATGACTGGCCCTTGCCGGCCGTCCGGCGATTATCTCCGACCATCTAAACATGAATCAACATGACATGGCATAACATGATCATAACCACATAATCATGTGAAATTACATAAGAAAGACCTTGACATGGTTCGTAAAATGGTTGTAGCGTGCACGTAGGCACAACCCGATGCTACGACCGATATGCTCGGCCACTTGACATATTTCTCCGACAAAATAAGCTTAAATTGACATAACATGACATATTTTACCTAAACGGTCGACTGAACATGAACATATCTTATTGAGACGTACATGGCCGCAGCTTGCGCTACATGCGTAGCCGACGACTTTGGCCAATCCCTCGGCCAAACCATAACTTCCATCGACAACTACTACATAATTGAACATAATAAATCAAATAATGACCAAAGGAACGAAATCTGCTGGGGAGTTGTCGAATAAAACGATCGTGGCTAGGCATGACTTATAAGGTACGCCCGAGAGCAAATATGGTCAATTCATGAACTTAGCTACATGGTGTGGACTTAGCATGAACATATTAATATCAGAATAACATCAGGAAGGAATTACCTCCTCAATTTCTTGAAGAAACTAATAAGATTTGCTTGAAGGCGTACGTGATCTTCTGTGTCCTTGCGTGCGTGCGTATGAGCTCTTCTTCTCCCACTTTGCTTGATTAACTTTGCCAAACTTTGACTAACTCTCTTTTAATATTTAGTCTAAGTGTAGGATGAGAATGTTTCCCAACTCTTACATATAAATAAGGTAAAAGATGGTGAAAATGTGAGGGAAAGTCATGGCCAATTATCTCCCACCATTTGTCGTGCACTGGAGAGTTTTTGTGGCTTTATTGCTTAGTCATTGCTAGGTGGCAATTGGAGACATAGATGAGTCATCACTTAGAGCCTAATTGAATGCCACAAAAGCTAGCAAACAATGGGTGAATTGTTGGGTTCGCTAGTAGCGTACGGGTGATTTGCAGCGGAATAAAAAATTTTAAAAACAAGTATTTATCATATAAATACAGAACTCGTAAATACATAAAGCGAATTAACAGATCGTCATCATTTAAAAACATGTAATAATACAAATTTTGATTTATTATAAGTAATATCAAATATTACCTTTTTCTTGAACTCCTTCAAAAACGACGATGATTGAGGAAATCAATTCTCGGTTTGGTAACGAATACTTCTTCTTGTTACTCACTTTAGGAATCCAATCGTCTTCCCTCTAAGAGTATCCACCTTTTAAAATCCGACTCCGAAAGATAATTTCTTCGCTAGTAGAAATTACTCGGTTTTTCAAACAAGTATAGGAATATATATTTGAGGAGATTTACAAGAAGTTTTCTAGATCAAACTTAGCCAAAAACTTAGTTGTTATGAACATCAACTATGTCTATATTTATAGCAAAATATTAGGAATAAAATATATATGTCTTGTATAACTTTTACAAGAAATGTAAAGAAATTCAATTTTAACTTTTACAGGAAATGTTAAAGAATCCTTTATCATTTCTACAAGTTAATACAAGAATATAATATGGTGCAAGATCTTATCTTCATCAATTATTATATTATTATTATTATTTAATCTTTAATCTAAATTAAAAATTAATAATAATAAAAAATAAATAATTTCAAACTCTTCTAAAATTATTTGTAAATATATTTTTCTCCCATATTTAAAATATCCTCATTTAATAATCACTTTATTATTTGGATTTAAATTTTAAAATCCAATCTTAAAATCCAACTATTAATTTAGTAATTCCATTAATTACTTAATTAATATCCAAAATATAATTAATCAATCTAATTGATTAATTTAGTATATTCCTTTTAATTGACATTTAATTAAAATTAGATTTGTCAATTAATTCTAACTCTTTAGAAATACTAATTTTTTTGCCTTCATTCAAAAATTGGTGTGACCATTTAGGTTCACTATTAATACTAGTACTGAGCTTACAACTCTTTGTAATTTGAATTAATCCAATTATTTCTTATTCACGAAATTAACTCCTTAATTTCAAGAATCCACATATCATGGGAACATCTAGCAAGTAGCATGAATCTAGTATTAAGTGAATAGCGAGTAAACCTTTTCGATTACAAGTCCATACATGTTAAATCTTGGGTATGATTTTGTCGAAACCCAAATTGATTTAATAACTATGATTCTATTTCAAGTTTAGTAATTCATGTATGAATCTCTATTCATCCCACCTTGGCCAAGGACTTTGAATTACGAACTATGAAACACATAGGAAATTCACTTATGTCATAAGTGTCGAATCCTTTATTGGCTACTGACAAACTTCCATACATATTAATATAATACACAAAATATCCCTTTATACGATTGTGCTAGCAACCAAAAGGATAAATCAAAGTGGAATATAATATGCACAAAGCTACTATCGTGCCTCAAGTCTAAGGATCAATCATGTACTATTGTAACATGAAAATTCTTATTCAACAGAAAAACTTTTATTAAGAATTTTCATACGGTCATGTTCAGTGAACTTGTTCTCTAACAAGCACCCACATATATGTATTTGCGTCTCACGCTAATGTTGATGGAATGCAACATTCTTGTCCAACAAGCATACATACTATGTACAATTCTTTCCGGATTATTCGATATCCCATCTCGAAATATCCAACGACTTGGAACTATATTTAAGATCACAGCTTTTAAGATATGTTCCATGATCACCATCTTTATGTGCAACCATACCTTATACCTATAAATGATCTAGGGACTTTATCTTAGTGCAAATATATGATAAATGCTAATACATAAGATAAAATAATGCCTATTTATTGATATAATTCCAATAGATTGTATATACAAGTAGAATACGTCCAATCTGATTGGAACGTCGGGTATCCTACTCTAACATGAATTACACGTGCACCTTGCCTAATATCTCTCGGCAATTGGACGAATTAATCCTTTCCTTAAGCACGATTAATGACATAATTAGGCTCAAAGATGATCTTAGTCATTAAACATAGATAAAGTTATAACACATGAAATTAAATACTAAAAAATTATTCCGAGCATAAACGTGACATTCGAAAATTAATTCGAACGTTCTTAACTTGGATAACTAGTTCCGAACGATAATGATCAATAAAATAATATTTCGGAACTAAACACGTAATTTACATTAATAACATAATGGGCTATTACAATCTGCCCTCCTTAAAATGTTTTCGTCCTATGAAATACAAAACGGAACACATATACATGGAACCTAAGAAAATCAATATACATCCGAAGTGGAAATCAGGAAAACGAGCGCGAATATCAGCCTCTTGCTCCCAAGTGGCTCCGTGGCGATCCCACTGAATACGAACAAGGGGAACATCATGCTTCCGGAGCCGACGAACTTGTCGGTCCAGTACAGCTACCGGTCGCTCCTCGCAAGATAAGTCTGGCTGAATATGAATATCAGTATGCTGAAGGACATGGTCTGGAGCGCACACGTACTTGTGTAACATGGATACATGGAAAACATTATGAACATTGGACAACTCGGGAGGTAAGGCTAATCGATAAGCCACTTCACCCACTCGCTCGAGAACTTCAAACGGACCAATGAATCGAAGGTGCAACTTCCCTCTCTTTCTGAATCGAACGACTCTGTGAAATGGACGAACTCTAAGGAAAGCTCGCTCCCCAACCTCAAACTAGATATCGCGTCTATGCTGATCAGCTGATGACTTCTGCCAACTCTGAGTTGTCTTTAATCGTTGCCTGATCAACTCCACCTGTTCTGTCATTTCCTCGATCATCTTCAGACCGAGTACTCAACGCTCATCGACGTCGTCCCAATAAAGAGGGGAACGACACTTACGATCGTAAAGTGCCTCATAAGGAGCCATCTGAATAGAAGCATGATAACTGTTGTTGTAAGCAAACTCGACCAATGGCAATAATGACTCCCACTTAGCACCCCTGTCAACAACTAAAGCTCGTAGCATGTCCTCCAATATCTGAATGGTCCGCTCGGTCTGTCCGTCAGTCTCTAGATGGTAGGCTGAACTGAACTCTAGTCTCGTGCTCGTCGCCTTGTGCAAACTGTCCCAGAATCTGCTGGTGAATCTGGGGTTTCTGTCTGACACGATAGTAACAGGCACTCCGTGGAGTCGAATGGTCCCATGGGTGTAAATCTCAGCCAACGTGTCCAAAGACATATTCATCGATACTGGAAAGAAGTGAGCAACCTTATTCAACCTGTCCACCACGACCCAGATAGCATCATGATGTTCAGACGACCTCGGTAACCCCGTGACAAAATCCATCCTAACCTCCTCCCACTTCCACTTCAGAATCTCGAGTGGTTGCAGAAGGCCCAAGGGACTCTTGTGTTCTGCTTTGACTTGCTGACAGGTTAAACATTCCTCACATAGTCGGCTACGTCCTTCTTCATACATCGCCACCAGAACGACCTTTTCAGGTCATGATACATCTTCGTGCTTTCTGGATGGGCTAAATATGGCGCGGTATGAGATTTGGTCAATATTTCTTTTCGCAACACCTCGACTTTCGGTACAACAATCCTGCCTCGAAACTCCAAGGCCCCATCTGTGCCTCGGTGAAAACCCTCAACGCCTCCGGCACGGACTTTGGCATCAATTGCACGAACAAATTCATCAGAAGCCTGCTCCCGTCGGATCCTTTCCCTCAACGTAGGCTGGACCTGTATAGAACTGACACTCCCCGTGATCACTATAGGAAGTGCATCAACAACCTGAATCTGCATCCGGGCGAACTCCTGGATAAGACGGTTCTGCTGAGTAACAACATAAGTTAAGTCACCCTTCACCTTGTGGATTAGGGCATCAACAACGACATTCGCCTTCCCCGGATGATACTGGATCGTGCAATCATAATCCTTGACGAGCTCTAACCAACGGCGCTGTCTCATATTGAGCTTCTTTTGAGTGAAAATATACTGTAAGCTCTTGTGATCAGTGAAAATCTCACATAGACCGTCGTATAAATAATGTCGCCAAATCTTGAGGGCATGAACAACTGCGGCTAGCTCCAAGTCGTGCGTCGGATAATTCTGTTCATAGGGCTTTAGTTGGCGTGAAGCGTAAGCGACGACCTAGCCATCCTGCATGAGTACGCATCCCAAACCCTGTCTTGAAGCATCAGTGAAAATGGTGAAACACCAAGAAGGATCGGGAGTAGTCAACACCGGTGCTGTGGTTAGCCTCTTCTTGAGCTCCTAGAAGCTCGATTCACATCGATCAGTGCACTCGAACTTCACAAACTTCCTCGTCAGCTGGGATAAAAGAAGGGCAATCTTAGAGAAGCCCTCAATGAACCTGCGGTAATAGCCAGCCAACCCGAGAAAACTGCGAACCTCGGATGGAGTCTTCGGCGTCGACCAGTTCTGAACAGCGGCAACCTTGGAAGGATCCACCTCGATACCTGCCTGAGTGATAACATGGCCTAGAAAGGCTACTCGCGGGAGCCAGAATTTGCATTTGGAGAATTTAGCATACAACTTTTCACGTCTAAGGGTTTCAAGAACAACCCTCAGATGCTCCTCGTGCTCCTTCTGGCTCTTGGAGTAGATTAGAATATCATCAATGAATACAATAACAAATTGATTGAGGTAAGGATGGAATATACGGTTCATCAGGTCCATGAAAACCGCTGGAGCGTTACTGAGGCCAAATGGCATGACGACGAACTCATAATGACCGTAGCAGGTATGGAAAGCGGTCTTGGCAATGTCAGACTCCTTGATCTTCAGATGATGGTAACCTGATCGTAAATCAATCTTGAAGAACACACAGGCTCCCCTCAGCTGGTCGAACAAGTCGTCGATTCTGGGAAGTGGATATTTATTCTTGATCGTCAACTGGTTAAGATCCCGACAATCAATACAAATGCGCATAGAACCGTCCTATTTGACCAAAAGAACGGGTGCTCCCCATGGTGAAACTCTCGGTCGAATAAAACCGAGTCGCAATAACTCCTGGATTTGGGTATTAAGCTCTTGCAATTCTTTCGGCGCCATTTGATAAGGTGCTTTGGAAACTGGGCCGACTCCTAGAATGAGATCATAGAGAACTCTACCTGTCGGTTATGTGGTCCTCCTGGAAGTTGGTCCGGAAACTCATCCACAAACTCACGAACAATAGGAACATCATGAGGTGTTCGTGCCTTTGGTTCATCGCTGACAAGGCTCACAAGATAACCCTGACAATCGCCTCATCGTAACATCTTCTTGGCTTTCGCCATGGAAATAACATAAGGTAAAGAACGAGTCTTAGTTGCCAAAGAAAGTAATAGAATCATCTCCTAGAAGATAAAGAGTAATCTCCCGGTCGTGGCATCGAATATCTGCATGGAAATGTGTTAGCCAATCCATACCGAGAATGAGGTCAAAATCCTTCATCTCGAGAACATAAGCATCGGTAGACAAGATACGACCACCGATAGAAAGGCTAAGATCAGTAGCTTTGGCGTCGGTCACTATCTTTCGTCCTGAGGGTAAACTCACCTCGAGAGGATCGACAGCGGTAATAGAAGGTACTCTAATGGCATCAATACATCGTCGCGATATAAAAGAATGAGTGGCTCCAGTATCAAATAAAGCGAAGATAGAAACATCGTTAAGCATAATCATCCCAGACATAGTACCTGGGTGCTGTTCCGCCTTGACCTGATCAACAGCGTAAATACGAGCCTGCTGTCTGCCCCTCTGTTGCTGTTGTGGCTGTTGTGGTGGCTGCTCTCGTGGCTGAGGTCGCTCTGGGCAGTTGTTAACAAAATGGTCGGGCTGGTGGCAATAATAGCAAATGTCCTAGCCGAAGTGACACTCTCCTCGATGGGGTCGTCTGTAGGTAGCGCATGGTGGGATCTGCTGTGGCCTGGCTGCACCTTGTTGCCTCTGACGGTTCCTTCTGTCATTCTGACAACCTTTCCCCTTCCTCTTCTTGTCCTTCGGTGGTTGGGCAGCAGCAGGTTGAACGGGTGGTACTGCGGATGATTGGGCAGGAGCAGATGGCTGAATACGACCTTGGTTGGCTTCCCTCCGATTGCTGGCGTCGATTTCCTGGGCTATGGTAACCGTACGAGCATAGGTCTGAGTGCCGTGATCTACAATGTTGTGACGGACTACTGGCAGAAGCCCGTCAGTGAAACTCCTCGACCTCTTTGTCTCATCTCTCACCAGATCAGGAACAAAGGCTCCGAGTCGAGTAAACTCTCGCTCGTACTCGTCCACCATACGAGTACCTTGCTGGAGTGACAGTAACTGATGCTCCATTTCGGCTCGATAGTACGCGGGATAATATTTTTCGCAAATTAACTCCTTGAACTTGTCCCACGTACAACCTTTCTTTTCACCTGGACGCATTCCCCAGTAGGCGTTCCACCAGAGACGTGCGTCACCCATCAATTGGATCTGTGCGCATAGAACACGATAGCGGTTGGGACAGTCGATGACCTCGAAAATCATTTCAAGGCCCTGAACCCATTCGTCAACAACTCGAGGATCTCCCTGGCCAGAGAATTTCTCGGGGTGATAGTCGCGAAACTGAGCGATTACTATGGCCTAGGGGACCGCTGGATGATCTGGCTCCCTACGTGGCGGCATCTGAATATTGGAAAAGTTCAACATTATCGGACACATGGAAAAATACTTTAGCTGATTAACAAAGCGCACAAATCTCTCGACGAGTTGCTTAACATGGCTGGGAAATACTGATATGAAATCATAGACATACTGGAACATGAATCATGAACATGATTCGAGCATCTTAACTAAGTCATAACCTTGGTTTTTTTTCTGAGCATAGACATAGTAATTTGTTTATAATTTAAAAACATGAATCTACACTTACCTGTAGTCGGCGAGGCGTGTGCGTGACGTGTTCATGTTTTTGAAAAATTTCTGACTAGTAAAAGTTTTCAGAGACGCAGAAACGTGCTCTGATACTAACTGTAACACCCCGCTTTTCCATAAGTATCAGAGTTTAATTTTCGCAAAAACTTTAATACAAATTACTGATTAGTTTGTGAAATCATGATTCGGAGTGTTACCGTAACAATAGCTTTACCTAGAAAACCGTTATTTTAGTTTTTAAAGAGAAACGGTTTATCATAACATAGTAACCGACTGAAAATCAGATCAAAAACTAAGTTTGGCAACCAGTCGAAATCAGCGGAAACGTAGCGTGGCAAAACGTTTTGAACTCCACTACGGGAGATAGTAACATCACTGCTATGCCAAATTAAACATATAAACAAAATCCTGAACCAGCCGCCAGCTCACTCCTCTGTTGGGTTCTGTTAGGAACGTCAAACAACATGCACAGTATTGAACTTTAT
>CACSLK010032722.1:30475-42773 GCA_902706635.1 Striga hermonthica | reverse complement strand
AAATAATATTTTTATAATAATTACACAAAATGACACATAAATTCATTTAGGCAATTAGACAAATAACAATTAATATTAATGGCAATAATAATAATAATAATAATAATAATAATAATAATAATAATAATAATAATAATAATTATAATAATAATAATAAAATCCAATTTATTCATAAACGAACGGGGCGTTACAAATATGCTCCCGGCTACGTTGCCTGATTTTCCGAGGATACTCCCGTCACTAATCTTTCACGCGCGTTCCGGCACTTAGCTGATTTTCCTATTCCTGCGGGGTTTAGTATTCGCGCCTTACCTATTCCTACGAGGACTAGGCTTGCCCCCTTGTTTTTGCATTGTGCCTCGCGCGTGTCGCCTTGCGCCCTTCCTCGTCGTCCAGCGTCCCGCGCTCGCCCGACCACCCCTTGCACTCGCTCGCGCGCCTATGCGCACTCGCTGTCCATCCGCCGTTGCCATCCGCGCATGCTAATGCTCGCGCATTGCCCGACCATCCGCAGCAGCCTCCTTCGCCTAATCTTCAAGCGCCATGCGTGTCTACGCCAATGCGCGTGTGCGCGCCCTTGCTTAATGTACCTCTCCGTGCGTGTGAGCGTTTATAGCCTCGAGACCATCTTCTCGCGCGCCCTTGCGTACTCCCATGCGCGACCTCGTATACGAGCTCGTACCCGTCTTTTAGGCCATGCATGTGTCGTTTTGTCCCTTTTTCGGGCCTCATCGGGTCGACTCGGCTCTTGGCCCTTCTTGTCGTTGGGGGTCAAAACCCACCTACGTATCACCTGCGGCGCACGGGCGTGCAACTGGCTGCGAAAATCAAAGGGCCGCAACCCTTGGTGACCATAAGGTATCTTTTGGCCACTAGATGTATCCGTTCTCTTTTGGACACGTCCAAAAATGTGTCTTTTCGCACTTAAATCTCTTAGAGGCGTTTTCCTACATCTATAAATACTCACATACATGAAACCATTCGTAATATGAAGATTAGAGAGCTCTTGCATTATTTTTCAAATATCATATAGCATATTGTATTCTATAATTTTTTCATTGAGTCTTGAGACTTCCAAACAATAGTATTGTTCGCCGAAGACTTGTATATTTGAAGTACCGCTATATACAAGTCGAAAGTCGTTGTATCTTGGACGCGTTTGTCGTTAACCGTTGATATTTTATATGACAATTTCGTCTTAACAAGAACGTAATTATCACCTGTCTCGACTTTGATTTTTGTTTGTTTTCTTTATTCTCTTTAAGCCTTCTTTTTTATATTTACAAACTACACAAACTACACAACTGAGTTATGCGGGAGCGCCACATAGAGTTCTTCTCGATGTACAAGCGTGCATCATCTAAAAGAGTGAATTCTCGATGTACAAGCGTGCATTCTCGATGTTCAAATCTCTCTTATTAATTTCAGAACCCTAAATTCATGTCCCGTTATGATGTCTCCGTGAGATCATCATCCATGGCGACAACTAACGGAAAATCAAAAAATAGTGAAGGCAGGACGGCGCCAATGTCGTCTATGGATCCATCAAGTCTGGCGAGGTATGGTTATGTTTTCTTTTTTATAGCCATCATGTCCGGCGATGTATGGTTTTTCTAAAATTGAGACATTCTAGTATTAGTTCATTTGTGATGATAGCAGCTTGAGGATGAAGGAATTAGTAGCCACACTGTGCGATTTTCTGTTTAGTTCGTTTACTGTAGCTTTATATTTTGAAATACGAGTCAAAAAGTTGAAATGAATCGAGTAAATTAGGCTGAATTTCTCTGTGTGTGATTACGGTGATGAACGGTGTATGTGAATCCATGGAGTCTGATACTTGTGTTTGCTCGATTGTTTTTTCTGCACGGTTGTTAGCTAATTTTAGGTTATTTGTGAAAAAATCGAACCTACAGTTGAGAGCTGGTTTTTTTACCCTTTGGTGATTTAATGGTAAAAACTAGGATTGGAATTATGTGAATTTTATGCCCCAAATTCTTGCAGGTTGGGTTGCGATTGCTTCTTTGCCCTCTCGAATGTGGTTGTCCGAAAGGCATGGTGGGTTTTTTTTCATGAATCTTTTTTATGATTGTTAACATTTTGAAGATACTATGTTCTTTTCATTTTTTCTTATTTCATTGTTTATTTTTTTGTTTTGGGCAGTTGTTCAGTGGGTGTTGTCTTGCCCTTTTATTCTACGTTCAAGGCCATTGAAGCAAGGGATGAAAATGAAGAACATAAATGGCTCATGTACTGGGCCGGTTAGTGATGAGGCCTTAAAACATTCACTAGTTTTAATTATCATGGAATTTCTACCGTGTTATTCACAATCTCTATCTTCTATTATCATTCGAAAGGACAAATGTCATATTAGAATTTTGTGGAATTGTGTTAAGCCTTGAATGAGAGGTGTTTTGATATGTGATAAACAGAAATGAAGTTTGATATTTTAACCATTTATGCGAATTAGACTGTAACTTAATAGATTACTCTTATCTCGGTTTTTGCTTACTGGTTGCAGCTTATGGATCCTTTAGTCTTGCTGAGGTGTTCACTGATAATATACTTTACTGGTACTTATCCATGCCTTCTTAATTCCCAAATTGGAATAAATAATTAAAAAGTAATGAAGACACTCACACGACCTTTCAAATTTTTCTGAAATTTAACCTATATTAGTTTGTTCATCGATTGACTTATTAGTTTTTACTTAAAAATAGGAAAGTGGTGCATTGTTTTATTTTATCAGGTGTCCTTTTTACTATCAAATGAAGTTTGCATTTCTTGTGTGGATACAACTTCCATATGTTGACGTAAGTCATTTTTATTTTTGCCAAGCTTATTGTTTGAAACATATCGCCTATAACTTTTATTTTTATTTTTTTCATTTTCAAGGATTGAATTGAGTCGTACTATAGTATAAATCATGCTGCTAACAATTCTGTTAAACTTTTGAACTAAATTTCTGGACTGTCTAAATCGTGGTGGTGCAGTAGAAGGCTTTTTAGATTGTATATCATGGCGTTCAACCTTGAAAGCAGTTTGTTATGCATTATTATTACGATTATTTTGGTTATTCAAGAGTCGAAACGAATTACTCATATCTGCAAGTTTCTTTTAGAATTTTGAAAGATCCGAAAACAATATCAGATTCTGAATTTAGTTTTACTTTTCCTATTTTTTGTTGAAATTCTAAAACTGGCGAATTCTGGCAGGGACAAAGCAGCTGTATATCATGAACTACATGCTACCCTTCCTCTCAAGACATCAATCAAAACTCGATCGACCCGTGGGTTTCTTTTATTATGAAATGGTAATTATTTTCATTTAACTTGTTAAAGTGTAGAATAAATTTGTAGTTTAATAACCAATATTGCATTATTCTGCTCCCATATGTGAAATTCGTCAAAAACCACGAAACAGAATTTCTGATTGCAAGGAAGCTCATTATGAAGATTTTGTTGTAATCTGACCTACATTAGAATATAGTTTAACCTGTTTTGCTTGCTCCTCTACGGAGTGGCATTTCTATTATTATTACCTTTATTGGCAAAAAATAAGACAAATTTGAAAAATGGAATCATATACCCAAATCCAATTTATTTGGTCATAATATAAAAAGGAAAAATATACTTTACCTTTAGTTTTGTTCATGCATAATTTCTTTCTTGTTTTATTATTTTTTTAATAATTAATTGCTAGTAGTTTAGTTTTTGTCGATCTATATAAAAAATCTTACAATTTTTAACTTGCTATAAAGAATTCTATGCCCCTTTTCATTTCTCTTTTCATCCTTTTTCATAAATCTTCTTAGAGCGAACATTTTTCACAGCACATAATGAATAAAAAATGAGCTCCTTCTCGCATTTCGACTCGTTGAAACCAAAGGGAGTTTGGTGATAAGACAACGATACGAACTTGAAGGCAAAGGAGATTGATCACTTGGAGAGATTGCTGGAAATTTGAACATCTCAAGAGAAATGGTCCGAAAGCAAGAGGTGAAGGCTCTCATGAAACTCAAGCTTCCGGCTTGAGTTGATTACCTTCGCCGATGCATTTCCCGGTGAGGATGAATATTCGATATAAATAGTAAACACCTATTTCATTTATACATTCTGTACTCGCACGAAAGTGTATAACCGTGTAATAAAGAGTATATTTATTACAACTGTTTTTTCAACATAAAACATTCAAGAAACAACTGTCTTGAACAAAAAACAGTTGTCTTGTTGAAGAAACATGTTTCTTGATCAAGAAAACAAGTTTCTTGAACAAAAAAACATGTTTCTTTAGTGTTCTAAAAGTCGTTAGGCGCCCGCTAGGCGCTCAACTAGCGCCTAGCGCCTAGAGCGTCTAGGCATGGCCTAGAAATCAATATTAATTACATTATTTTTTATTTGTTTTAACTACCTACAAAATAAAACTATCTCAACTTACATACGTAAGTCCAAATAATAATATTAATATATTTTTAAAAAAATATATGAGAACAAAATAATATAATTAGTAATGTAAGTGTGAGCGTTCTGGCCCGGTTTGAGGTAGATCGCTTCTCGTCCTCTCCAGTAGAGCGCCGGAAACCTGCCTTTAACTCTCACACCGAGAGTTTTTCCGATGAAGAGCCTCCGATGCTTAAGTAAGTATGTGTATGAGTATACTTGAGTTGAATAATGAAAAAATCGTGTCAAGGAAGAAAGGGTCACTTCTATTTATATAGAGGTGAGGTACCTGACCTAGAGGCTGCCCCAGCTGCCATCCGTACTCTGAGGTGGCGCTGGGAGTTGTCAGAGGTGGTTGTCGCTGTCAACCAATGCATTCTCGCCACGTGTCCTCTGCATATGAGATAATTATTCCTCTGAATATTCCCCTGAAATTTTGGTAGAGACTCTTACACGCACCAGTGATTAGGTCGATCTTCATAGTACTGAGTCCATGATGTGGTCGATCTATTGAGGTCGACTAGACTGCTCGACTGTTCGACTGCTCGACCGCTCAACTGGTCTATCATTCAATTATTCGCGATACACTGCTCGTCCTGGAGTTTCCCAACTCTTATCTTCAGGGTGCTCGACCATCATCATCTTGCTTGATGCTACTTGGATTAGTTCCGCTTCCTCGCAATACAACCCCTTCGACTGGTTCAGAAGACTGGTTTACCCTTGCGGGTATAATATCCTATATCATCTAGTCCCCTCCACTCTGGTCGAGTCTGAATGACTCGATCTAAGAGTGAATTTGTGCTCACCTCTATGATAATATGTCGTATATCGACCATCCGGTGTGTTTCCCGCTATTTTTTCAATTAATTTCCCTTTAACCGCAAGAAATGAAGTTGCCTACCACGCATCCTTTCTGCCGCGCTTGCACATCTGCCACATGTCGTATCTGTCTCGTCTGACATGTGCTTTAATCATTGCATTCTTCGCATAACGTGCCCCTTTTGAATCCCGTGCTAATTGAATGCCATTAACCGTGGGATCTCATCTTAATCCTACGGCCCTTATCCTCCCACCTTTAAATTCTCTAAGTATAAAACCAACACTTAGCAAAATTTTGGGTTTTTTCCACCTTTGCATCCTCTAAACTCTCTTGTGCTCTAAGTTCTCTGCAAACCCTAGCTTCTTGCTTTCGACGATTCCTCTTGCGTTCTCCCGGCTCTTTCAACACTTTCGACTGCAACTATGAGTAAGTTGTTCTTCGCTTGAATTTATGCTACCTGCGTTTCAGATTTTTGTGTTTTTTAATTTTTCGAGTTGGGTATCTCGAACCTGTTTGTTGAGTGTTCTGAATTTGTGTGCTTTGCTATGAATCTATGCATTGGGTGCTTTGATTTGCTTGCTGAGCGTTGTGAATTTTACTCTTCCTTTCAAAATTTTTCGAAATTCCTATTCTTCTTCCTCAATCTCTTCAAAATCGCCTCTTCGCAGAACCCTAGTTTTTGAAAGTCTCTTCCTTTCCTCCTCCTCTCTTCGCGAGAGTTCCCTTTTTTTATTCCATTTTTGTTTTTTTTTTATTTTTTCAGATTCTGCATCTTCGAGCAAAAATGACCCCCACTCTGGTGTTGACCTGAGCTCCTCGTCCTCTTCTTTGACCACTCATGTGGTCTCTCCTGCTTCTTCTGTCTGTCCAAGAACTTACTTTTGTCGCCGACGACGTTCCTCTCTCCATTCTTCATCCCGACAATACCGTTCCTACCCCTGTCTTCCCCTCTACTCCTACTCCATCTTCTCCGGGGACACCATGGATAACATTTCCCTCCGCCGCCGTCGACCTGCCTTTGGCTAACAAGATGTGCCAGAGGAGGACGAGGACCATCTTGATACCGCCCCTCTCTCCTCGCGATTTACCACTTCCAAACCTGCAACCACAACCCTTCTTCCTCTCAGATTGCTCCCCCAGAATACTCGACCGTTCTCTCTTCTTCCTCAAAACCTGACGCGCCCAAATCTTCAACCATTCCTCCTTCTTCCCAACCTGGCGCATCTAACTCTTCGCCCAAAAAATCTCCGCCCAATGAATCTTCAACCAAGAATTCCTCTAAAACCTCCTTTAAATCTCCCTCTTCTGGCCCTCGCACAGTTTGGATGGTTCGATCGTAATAAGGTCGGTCATCCTTCTAGCTGGGCCTTCTATAGCCCTTCTTCCTCTGACACCTACGACCATCACCTGCTTCCGATTGCTATACTCTCTTTGAGATCCAGCTCGAACATGGCGTTCGCTTTCCTTTGAACCCCGACCTAGTCAAAATATGCGAGTGGTTCAAGCTTCCCTTAAACCAACTTCCTCCCAATGCCATTCGCTTCATGACCACCTTCCTTATCCTCTGCCATATTCGCCTAGGTCGATTCGACCTGGCTTTTTTCCACTATTGATACGCCCCTTCTAAACAAGCTCGAGGCCTTTATCTAAAGAGCCGCAACAATGCCCATTTTATCTCCGACATCCCCTCAAACATCCCAAAATGGATCGACAACTTCGTTTTTGTCGACTCTGATGTTCTTTTCCTTGGGACGCTACTCCTTGGCTCAAGGAACTTCCTCATGAGGTCTCGACCCCCTGCTACTAACCCTCTTTTCGACCAACGTATTCTCGTTTGGAATTCCAAACCCGTTGCGTCAAGAACTCTTCTCAAGGATGAAAACCTTCTCCATCACTATGGCCTTCTCACCCACAAAACCTTTTCTCCACCCACCGAAGAAACCCTTAATTTGATTTTGATTAAGGAGGATCCAGGTAATTTTCGACCAGTTTGCTCAAATTTTCGCATACATCTTTGTTTCTGCCCGAGTATGCATTATTGATATTGACTTTACTTTTTCCTGTTATCTTCTTGAAAAGATGCCCAGCTTCCACATTCCTCTAAGGAAGACCCTTTGAAGAAGAAGTCTGGTCCTGGTGCCACCTCTGGATCGGTCGGAACTCCGGTCGACCAGGTTGAGAGCTCGACCACCACCTCTCAATCCCAACAACAACAGCAGTAGCCTCAACAACAATCACAACAACAACAACCCCAACAGAAACAACAACAGCAGCCACAAAAACAACCACAACAACAACAATAGCAACAACAACAACAGCAGAAACAACCACCACCTCCTCCTAAGACCACACCACAACCTAAATATACCTCCACTCCAACCGCCACAGACACGACCAAAACCTCGACCACCTCCAAAACTGGAAACAACCAAACTTCCAAAACCAGCAATAACCAAACTTCCTCTAAAAAAACCGACCACCAGAGCACCTCTGCCACTACCGGCACAAAGGACAAACTTTCCCATAACAACACTCAACCCAAAACCAACACTCAAAACAAACCTCCTCCTCCCAATAAATCCTCCTCGAGGAAACCTTTTACTGACTCGACCAAAACCGTGGTCGAGTCTAGTGGTCAAGATACCCTTGGGCGCGAGGTAGCCCAGAGGAAACGCTCTCGCACCGACCAAACCGAGGTGCTCGCCAAGCGGGTGCGCACCGGACCATCTACTAACACCCTGGCCTCTAGCTTTAACTCGCTGCTAAAGGCCCCGGTGAATGAGGTAGTTGCCCGCCTCGAGGGCGCCCTCCTTGAGGACGACAAAAAGGACGACGACGTCACGTTGTCTGAACGTGGCAACCGCCTTGCGCAATGGCTCGCCCAGTTATGATTCTTCTCTTCCTTCGGTTGTGCTCTTCCGTTGTGTCTCCTTGTTACATGTGCTAAACGTGTATTTTCCCTTTGATTGTAGGGCTTGGTCGAGTTTCTGCCTCTGACCAATGATGCTCGAGACAGCTATAGGAAGTCAATAAAAAAGCTTGAGCAGGTCATCGGCTCCCTAAATGATAAAATATTACTCCCTCTTGCATCATCAAAATAAGTTTCACGAGTCGCTAAAGGAGCAAAAGGTCGAGCTCGATGCCAAGATCGATTCCCTTGGTGGAGCGCTCGTCGAAAAAGAGAAAGCGTTCACGGAGAGGGATGCCGCCCTTGCGGTAAAGAAGGTGGTAGTGGTGGAGAAAGTGGTCACTTTAAAGGAAAACGAGGTGGCGCTCGAGCAAGAACGGGCTGCTCGAGCTCAGGCAGAGGTTGCTCGGGCACAGGCAGAGACTGCTCGAGCAGAGTTGGAGGCCACCCTGGCCAAAGAGAGGGCTTCCCATGCCCATGTGAAACTACGGTACACTAATGCCACTGCTCTTCGAGCTACGCAAATGATGTGGACCACTACTACGGGGCAGCTCTTCCTCCGAGAACACCGTGCACAGGTGGTGGCTGATTTCATGCAGTCACCCCAATTTTTGAAGGAGGTTCAGGACTTCGGGGTAGACTGTTTCCAGTTTGCCTTGCAGAAGGCGGGCGAGCAGATAGCCGATGATGACTTCGAACAGCTCGACATGGAGGCTATTTTGAACGCCTTACCAAAGTGCCCTCTAGCTTACGTGGAGATCCCAATTTACTGCTCGAGCACGAGTGGTGGTCGGGAATGCTCGAACGAACCTTGGCTCGATCAGATACGCTAAAGAAGACCTTTGCTCTGCCCGATGGTGTGACTCCTCCAACTGCCATGTTGGTCGCTATGGCCGAATCTATCCGTCGACGACCACTCAATGAGGCCTGCGACTCAACCTCTGGAACCAGACATCCGCCTGAGCCAAACGCCGCCTCCAGCAATGCCGATTCCGCTGCTCCTCCGTAGAATAGTTTGTACTTTACATTTTCTGAATTGCCGTTTTGTAATTTCGTTGAACTTTGTAATTGTGTAATGAATTTTTTTTGTTCGAATCATTTCTGTTTCTTCGCTTCTCTACCTTTGTTCGTACTATGATTTGGTAATCTTATCTAACTGCTCGACTGTGTAACCTGATATATATTCGTCTGCAATAAGCCTTAACGTATAACCGACATGTTTTCCACATTTGTATTTGTGTTTGTGCACTTGCTTTTGATAAATCCATGCCATCTTTATGATTTTAACCACAAATTTAGCAAAGTTTATACAGCTGAAACTTTAACTACAACACACATGCCCACCCTCAGGGTGGTCGATGCATGCGACAATCCAGCCTCATAGCCTTAATCCTGGTTGGTTTTTAGTTTTGAACACATGCCCACCTTTAGAGGTGGTCGAAACATGCGACCATCCAGCCGCATGGCCACATGATGGGTTTTTAGTTTGGAACACATGCCCACCTTCAGAGGTGGTCGAAACATGTGACCATCCAACCTCATGGCCTTATACATGATGGGTTTTTAGTTTTGAACACATGCCCACCTTCAGAGGTGGTCGAAGCATGCGACTATCCAACCTCATGGCCTTAAACATGATGGGTTTTTAGTTTTGAACACATGCCCACCTTCAGAGGTGGTCGAAGCATGCGACCATCCGGCCTCATGACCTTAAACATGATGAGTTTTTTACACCATTGGACTCCTCTTTGACGCCTATGTCTCCGCGCCCGTCCTCTTGGCTCGAAACTCTATCCATGGTGTATTTGCTTCATTGAGTTCCTTGTCAATGTTCTTGTCTTCATACTCCTCCACCCAACCCAAAGGCCTTAGACATGGTAGTTTTATCTTCACACTTGCCCACCCAATCGAGGAATGTTCCAAACAGGAGACCACCCAGCCCAGAGGCGTGAGCATTCGACCAACTTGCCCATCCCAAGGGGTGTTCCTGTAATGCCCCGTTTATTTATTGATTATTTGGTTATTATTTATTGTATTAATGTTATTACTATTCGAATTAATTGTCTATATTATATTAATGCTCGACATCTTTCCGTTTAGACTTATTATTATTTAATTAGGTGTAATCTAATTAATATAATAAGTCGTGATATTCAATTTTTTTCGTCGTCAATCGAATCGATCGGGAATTCTTGCTATTGCGTGGTATATTTTATTTACGACCCGAAGCGATCTGTGGCCCAATTAGAATTTAATTCTAGCCCGATTATGCTTTTAAATTCCAGCGCAAATTATATTAGTTTGCCCCAAACTATTGTAAATATTTTGCCCATATTTAAATCTCTAGCCCAAATTTCTTTAAGTGATCTTGGGCCAATTATGTTGTTTAATTTTTGGCCCAAGAGCAGCTCAATCACACGGCCTGCTCCTTCATCCGTGCGCCAGAACCAGTCGCCTCCGTTGCGATATTCTTGTAACAATCTTCTCGCACGTTGCTCCATCTATCTCTCGCTCGCTCTATTATATCTCAGCAAGGAGTTCATCTCTCCTGAATCGTTCAAACCTCGTCTCCTTCACAGGTCTAATCTCCTTCTCTCCTAATCCAAATTGTAGACCTGCTTTCAAAAAAAAGAAAAAGAAATTCGAACCTGCAATTTTCCTCCGCTGGACCATTCTTTCCCGGCGACTGCAACCCCGAGCAAATCCTTCGCCGGCGTCGCATGATCGTGTAGCCCTCCTGACGTCGCCAACTCGCTGCTAGCAGCTTCTTGCCATCGCCCGCGAACAGCCGCCGTCCCCCGAGCGGCCCGAAGCCCGGTCTCCATTGTTTCCAGCGAAAGCTTCGTTCGCGTGTCACCGGCATCACCGTTCTTTCCGACGAGATCCCTAGTTCTTCGTCGAAGTCCACGCAGCAAAGCCGTTGGGCCATCGAGAACCAGCAGGCCAGTCCCCGTGTTCGAGAAGCTTGAGTCTCGTTGTCCGTTTGTTCGATTCGTTTTACGAGATTCCGGAAGACGATTTAACCTTTTCGAACCACCTTGTTATATTATTCGTACTCGTGATATTTTGTTAGTTAATTCTTGTCGTTTCAAGCTTCGTTGTTTAATCGGTTCGTTATTTATTTTGTATGACCGTGGACTATTCGGGGATGATTGGAACTCTCGATTTCGTAAAATCAAGTATCGTAATGTTGCTGTGATTATTTCAATTTGTTTCGGAGTCTCGATATCAGGTTTCGGGTGGTCGTTTTACCGTTCGTTTGGTTTCGAATTTTTATTGCCGTTTCGTTTTCCCGAACCAACTGGGTCGCGATATATATATATATATATATATTATCGAACTTTGTAAATTGTTATGTTCGTGTTATTTTTGTAAAAGTATAAACTCTCAAACCCGGTTGCCATTGAATATGTCGTCGTCAAGTTCGGTCGAATTTTTCCAGCCGCCCGTTAACCTTTGTTCGAATAATTTTCATTTTCTGTTCTGTCAAACTGCAGGCTTTCATTATAAATTTGTAGAATTCGATTTTCCTTTAATGTTGCATCCTAGCGTGTGGTGCAGTTGTTGTTTGCGTTGCCATCCTTGAGCTTGGTCGCTGGTTCGAACCCTAGCCCCTGCAGAATATTTTTTTTTTGTTAAGTACCAGCTGCTCCAGGCGCGCGGGCTTCTTAGCTCGCATTAGGCCCGCGCGCGGCCCGTCCTTATGTCAGCAGAGGAGGCCCGTGAGCCCGCGTCCCGGCCCAGTGGAGGCCCAAGTGACTTCAGCCCTTATGGGTGTTGGGCCAGCCCCATTTGGGCCCAATGACCGTGCACCTCAAGCCCAAATCCGCGGCAATTAGTGTGTAGTGGCCCAATTTGACTTTGTTTTGACCCGTTTTGTGTCCTGGAAACCGATTTTTCGATCCGAACTTATTTCTAAAAATTATTTTCAAATGAAAAAATATTTGGGAAACATTATTTAAGTCCAGAGACTCCAATTTAATTTTTTGGGTCCTATTTTTCAAAAATTAGAGAGTTCTAAGTCCACGAAAAATCCTATTAAAACTCTTAAGCCTTAATTTTGATTAAGTGTGGGTTTTGTGTTAAATTCGAGTGAGTGAGATAGATTGTTGATATATTATCTCGCTTAATTGA
>CACSLK010032679.1:13196-23795 GCA_902706635.1 Striga hermonthica | reverse complement strand
AGCGCCTCAAGAGATTTTGAAAATAAATTCGAAAAAATTTATTCTGATTTTCGGCATATAAAAGTGGGGCGTTACAGCGCGTCCCCGCCAGCGATCCGCGTACCCGCCAGCGACCAGTGCACGCTGCCAGTGCCCGCGCACACGCACACCTTCCGCTATACGCACGGCGCCCGCACCTGCTTGCTGTCCGCTCCCGACGCGCACGCCCGCTGCCACCCGACGACCGAGACCAAGCCACCGTCCGTCCGTGATCCGTTTGACGAGTTGATTAGAATCAACTAAAGGCCAAACCTATCCGCCCATTAGGTTGTGGTGTTCAAACGAACTTCACCAACGGTACTCTACATCGTCTCAGAGTCGGCAAAAATTTGAAAAGGTAAACGTCCATATCCTAACTATAGATTCTGCTGCGTTAGGATTTATTTCGATAAAGTTCAATACTGTGCATGTTGTTTGACGTTCCTAACAGAACCCAACAAGTCGTCTTCGGGTTTAGGAGCAACCAAAGCCCAATCAGAGGGAAGGCCGCTGTACTCTCTGAAGCCATCGATTTCGGCTGCAGGAGCATAAGAAAACAATGTTAAGAACTTTGCCACGGAACATGCTACAGTTATAGACTCGATTAAGGGGAGTCATTATCAGTAAAGGAACAAGGCTTATCGCATATATGAGGATGTCTAGAAGAACCTAGTGGAGAATGCCTCGAGGAGTCAAGTCGAGGCAAGAAGATTCAAAAACTCGGATAACTTCAAGATCTTCACAAAGTGTGCCCGAGAGCAACGCCTGATTGTACACAGCCCACCGAAGGATGAGGCATTGGAGTTAACAGAGCCCTCTGGCTCGATGTTTTGATGAGAACATGGTCCGATATCGTTTGGGTGAACAGAGTCTGAACCCGAATAGTCATCGATTTCACGGGCCAGAGAACCGGAGACAGGATCAGAAATAGGGTCGAGGTTGGAATCTAAAAAGAAAAAAGAAAAGAACGGCAATCAAAAGATATTGGAAAACGTGACCGTGATTCGATTCAAAGAGGTAAGGGTCAACAAAATGACCAGGATGGCGTGAGAAGCAACTCGACAACAAAATGGGGAAAAAGAAAGAGAAAATACTTCTCGTTCCAACTCGACTTGACATATGAAGGCCAAGTCGACGGCGTATCACTCCATCAGAAGAAAGAAGAGTTAAATCCCTCTCGAAAAGATGACTGACAAATAAAAATGCTTGAAGAAATGGAAAGTATGCGATCCAAGATCCAACAAGACAATCGCCAGAAATTTCATCCAAAAATTCCCAAAAAATCCGATGAACATACAAGCCCCAAGCATATTACCCAGAAAAGCAAAAAAAAAAAAAAAAATTCTTATTTTGAACACATCAATAAATTAAAAAGCAAAGGAAACTTACTCATACTCATGATGATTGGCGAAGAAGTCCTGAAAGATCCGAGAAGAACGTCGGAAAATGAAAGGAGTGCCAGAAAGCTTGACGCTGTATTTGCCGGAGAAACTGAGAGTTCAGAGAAAATGAGTGCGAAAAGTGAAGACGAGAAAAGGGGAGAAATACTTATAGGGAAGGCAGAGAAACCCTAACCCTCAGATTAAAGTCATATTCAACGGTTGAAATGGTGCACGAAATACGAAGCGGTGGAGAGAGAAAATGTCTTATCAATGCTCAAAGACCTTATTTTTTGAATTTTGAAATTTGAAAAGATTCAGACTTATCTAATCAATTCGAAATTTGTTGAGTAGACAAGTCACATTACGAGTCGAGATAGCAAGTAGGCGTGACTTAAAGCAACGACTGACGACTGGACATGTGAAAAGATTCGAGTGAGACATTCAGTCGTCAAAACTTACTCTTAAGCTCAGAATCGCTTCGAGTAATTTTTGGGGGGGACTAGATGATATAGCCATACTATCGTATAACGGTTTATACTATCAATGGTTCTGAAATTACCGAGTCGACTTACCCAAAGTCGACTCTCTCCGCAGATTCCCTATAATATCTCCGATTTGGGGTCCAGGTACCCCTCGGTCGACTCCTGCATGTCGACTAGTATAAGTCAATTTCTCTGGAAAGATGGATAAGCGTATTAGGGTCTACCGACGATCGAAGATGACCCTGTCGACTCGAGTTGATAAGACCCGAGTCGATTGAGTAAGTCCCGAGGTTCGCAGATCCCCGACAATCTGATGAACTTCAATACTTCATAGAAAAACTATCAAGGATAAGGAGGAAATTATTAAGGATAAGGAAGATTCTAGATGCTGACTAGGAAGTGGACGGAATACGAACCGACCAGGGTGTTTTGGACATTTCCAATAATTCGACCAGGGCATTTTGGGGACATCAGGTAAATGTTTTACTTCTATATAAAGGAGCTGAGGTAACTCCAAAACCCTAACTCCCATTCATTCCACATTCTCCTCCATTGATGCTGCTCCCTCAGAGCAGCTCTTTTCACCCTTTTCACATACTGACTTGAGCGTCGGAGGCTCTACGCCGGAAATCCCTCCGGCGTTGAGTTCTTGCAGGTGTTCTCGCAGTTCGATAGCAGCTTGGAGACCATCAAGACAGATCTGAGCTCGTTCCCATCGGTTCATTCCAGATCTGGGCGATTTTCCACCGGTTCACTCCAGATCCGAGAATAGACCCATCAGTATCCGACATCCATAAACTCCTTATCAGAACAAGTCATAATCAACTTGCTTTTATTGTAAAAGTCTTTGAATGTTTCAAACAACTCAGAGGTATTTATTGTAAGCTCATCAAATCAACGTTGGGATTTGAAATTGTAGAGCATAAGCCTCCCCAAACCATCTTCAGGGTTTGGAAGTATCCGGCTTTGTCGCGTTTGGCTAGGTCATACCAACTTCAGGGTATGAAACACGTTTAGCCTTAGCAACGAGGACCGATTTATTGAGGTCCGAGTGATCGAACAAATTATAGTGGTTCGTCACACAAACTTTATTGACAACAAAATGTGATTTTCGTACATGGGCAGGACAAAGGATTTTCACACATCGGAGATAAGGGTTCAACTCTCAGGTTTACTGAAAGTACTTCTTCAAATAAGTCGCATGCCAAGGGTACTGAAGGGGAACACCATCTAGAGTTTCAAGTCGGTAGGTACCATTAGAAATCAGACGGTTCACTTTGAAGGGTCCTTCCCACTTCGGTTGCAACGGGCCGACATTGGCCCCGGTAACCCTTTTCAACACGAGGTCTCCCACGACGAATGAGCGTGGCTTAAGCTTTGAATTAATGTACTTTTCACTACGTCGTTTGTAAGCGGCATTTCGAATTTCAGCGTCAGTCCGTAATTCATCGACCAAGTCGAGATTGGTTATTAAATTTCCTGAGTTGGCTTTTTCGGAAAAGTGGGTAATCCGATATGTTGGAGAAATGAGTTCAGCCGGTATCACAGCTTCAGTTCCGTATGTCAATGAGAACGGGGTTTCTCCAGTTGAGTTTTGCGTCGTCGTCCGATAAGCCCAAAGGACATGGGGTAGCTCATCAGGCCACGATCCCTTTGCAGTCTTAAGTCGAGTTTTTAGGCCATTCTTGATAATCTTATTTACAGCTTCTATTTGTCCATTGGCTTGTGGATGGTAAGGTGATGAGAAGAAATGCTTGATGCCATAATATTCACAAAAGCTTTCAAATCTTTTTCCTTCGAACTGACGACTGTTGTCGGTTATAATGGATTTCGGTATTCCAAACCGACAAACGATGGACTTCCACACAAAATCGATCATTTTTTGTTCGGTGATGGTTGCAGGAGGTTCAGCCTCTACCCATTTGGTGAAATAGTCGACAGCCAATATCGCAAATCGAACACCTCCCTTTGCCGTCGGAAGTGGACCAATTAAATCAATCCCCCATTTTGCGAACGGCCATGGACTATATATTGACTTGAGGAGTTCAGGGTGTTGGTTAACATTAGGAACAAATATCTGACACTTGTGACATTTTCGCACCCAGTCTGCGGCATCTTTCTTGACAGTCGGCCAATAGTAACTTTGTCGGAGAATCTTGTGGGATAATGCTTGTGCTCCTTGGTGGGTACCGCAGACACCCTCATGTACTTCTTGAAGAATTCGTCGAGCGTCAGTTTTCGACAAGCATTTGAGTAACGGAGTAGAATATCCACGCTTGTATAGTGTTTCTTGATCGATCGTGAAATGAGCAGCACGAATACGAAGGGTGCAAGCTTCTTTTGGGTCTTCAGGCACTGCCCCGGTTTGAAGGTAGTTGATGATTGGATCCATCCAAGTCGAATTTGGAATTGTCGAAGCAGCATCGATCATGGCGACGTCGGTAGAGACTGTTGAGGAAGTCGTCTGTTGAGTGATCTGCACAAATTCGACATTGTTCAAATCGGTTGAAGAGGCCAAGCGTGAGAGAGCATCTGCTTGAATGTTTGACGATCGAGGTATATGTTCCAATGTCATTTTGAATCGTGATAACTTCTTCTTGACAAGATCGAAATAAGGCAGCAATCGTGGTTCCTTGACTTCATAGGTGCCATTGATGTGGCTGACCAATAACTGAGAATCAGAAAATATGCGGAGGGAGAAAACACTCATGGATTCAGCAAAATGTAGACCTGATAAGAGAGCTTCATATTCAGCTTCATTGTTCGTTGCTGGGAAAGTGAACACTACAGAGTAACAAAAAACTTGTTGATCAGGACTAACTAAAATGATTCCTCCTCCAACTCGTATAGCGGTGGATGATCCATCGATGTAGAGAGTCCACGTCGGATCCTCAATTGATGTGCTGATAGAGGGGGTGAACTCCGCTATGAAGTCGTATAACACCTAGGCTTTGATGGCAGTTCGTGGACGATACTGAATGTCAAACTGTCCAAGTTCTATAGTCCATTTTATCATTCTTCCCAACGTGTCAGGTCGGTGGAGGACTTGTCGAAGATGATATGATGTAAACACAACAATAGAATGTTCCAGAAAATATGGTCGTAACTTTCGTGCAGCAATGATCAAAGCAAAGGCTAACTTCTCCATATGCAGATATCGCAATTCAGCATCATGTAAAGCCTTGCTAACATAATATATCGGGAACTGCTGGAGTCCATCTTGTCGTATGAGAACGGCGCTAACAACAACATCACTTACTCCCAGATACAAATATAAAAGTTCATCGGGGAGAGGTTTTTGCAACGTCAGTAGTTGTGAAAGAACTTCCTTGATGTTATCAGAAGCACTTTGACATTCTGCGGTCCATTCACACGACTTCTTCTTTCTGATAGCGTCAAAGAAAGGCTTACAATGATCCGTCAACTTTGAAATGAATCGATTTAGAGCTGCTAGTCGACCAGTTAAATCTTGAACTCCTTTGATGGACGTCGGAGGAGCCAAATCAAGTATGGCCTGAATCTTGACGGGATTAGCTTCGATCCCTCTCTGGCTCACCATGTATCCTAAAAATTTTCCTGATCCAACCCCGAAGGTGCACTTCTTGGGGTTAAGCACCATTGAATATTCTCGAAGGATATCAAAGACTTCGGAAAGATGGGCTATATGATCGGAGGCTTGTTCCGATTTCACCAACATGTCATCTACGTAAACTTCCATTGTATGACCGATTAAGCGAGCGAACATCTTATTGTCTAACCTTTGATATGTGGCTCCAGCATTCTTCAATCCAAAAGTCATCATGACATAACAATAAAGACCTTGGGCTGAATAGAACAAAGTATGTTCAGCATCGTCGGGGTGCATAGGAATTTGATTATATCCAGAATATGCGTCCAAAAAACTCATGAGCTGATGTCCCGCTGTGGCGTCTACCATTTAATCGATGTGTGGAATTGGATAACTATCTTTCGGACATGCTTGGTTCAGATCCGAGAAGTCAATGCATAAACGCCACAGGCCACTACTTTTCTTGACCAAAACTGGATTTGATATCCACGTCGGGTATTTGGCTTCTTTAACAAACTTATTATCTATGAGTTTGTTCACTTCTTCTTCCAACGCTTTCTGACCATCTGGTCCAAATTTCCGGCATTTTTGTATGACGGGCTTGACAGTCTTATCCAAATTCAACCGATGGCATGCTTTTTGTGGGTCTATTCCCTTCATATTTTCATGCTTCCAAGCGAATACGTCGGAATTTGATTGAAGGAACTGAATCAAGTGCGAACGTGTGGGTTCTTGAAGACTAGCCCCAATGCGCAACGATTTTTCTTGAGTTAGTTCATCCACGTAAATAATCTCGACATCTTCAGCTGGTTCGGTCCGAACATGATGGCTCTTATCTTTAAATGGCATCCTTGGATCTATATCTTCATGCGCTCTCATATCCTCTGCAGGAAGAGGTTGTCCTTGGTCGAGGGCTCCATCCGAGGTTTCAAGCAAATCCGACGTCTCAATGATATCGGTATCATGGACAGAGGAGATGTCGGTATTTGAAGCAGATTGATCTGTCATTGTAGCATCAGGAAGGATTGGATCTTTCAACTCAATAGAGCTATCTGTCTCCTATACCTCGCATTCATGAAGACTTCGTGAAGTTGAGAGCAACGTCATACTTCGCGCCTTCCGCTGATCTCCATAGTGAGTGCCTTCTCCTTCAATGGTGGGAAACTTCAAGGCATAGTGAAAAATTGACACATCAACGCGGAGTTTGTAAAGAGCAGTTCGCCCTACAACAACATTGTACTCATTTTGAACATCCAAAACTTTGAAGGTTTCCATAATGATCTTGGATTTTGGTCCAAAGCCACCAAATCGTATGTGGAGTAATATTTTACCGATAGGACAAGAAATACTTCCGTTAAAACCTTGAATCTGATCATTACACGGCCTAATGTCTGAGGGGTCCAAACCCAATTTCTTGAAAGTGCGAAACATCAAAATACTTGAATATGCTCTGGTATCAACCATAATTCGGTGCACAGGGATTCCTCCAATCGGAGCAGTGATAATGAGGGCGTCGGAATGAGGATGAGCGAACAGATTGGCATCTTCGATACTAAATGTGATAGGACAATTTCGTTTGTTAATAGTATCTCGAAGATCAACGTTCATAACTTGTTTCCCGGCATTTTGCGCTTCCCTAGCATAGGCATTAGCTTTTTGCCGAGACGTATCCAACTGCTTGGTATTAGAATTTACTCGGGGTATACAGTAAGAAGGGTTCAACGCGTCATGTGTTTTGGGTTTTTTGCAGTTGTCGGTCGAAGTACCGACAAAGGTAGAAAACGTAAAAACACCCTTATCGTTCGCACCGACTCTCTTCGGGTTAACGGGTCGATTATCATCATCTTCTTCGTCTGAAAGCTCCACGGGCCTTCCTTTCCGGCGATTGTCAAAATTTCTGAACTTTTGAAGTTGAGGCTGACCAATTAAACGTAAAAGGGCCGATAAGAGGCCGAGACATTCATCGGTATTGTGCCCCGGAGATTTATGATACGCACAGTATCGAGATTTGTCCAGCTTGTCTTCAGAAGTTCTTACTGGTTTTGGATCAGGAATAATTTCCTTTCCTTTCAGTTCTTCAAAAATTGTGGCTGCTCCGGCCGAATAAACGGTTTGATAGCCTGTCCTCACGTTGTCGGCATATTGGTCTCGGGCAGCTCTGGATTCCGGAGTATTTTCATATCCTTTTGAGTAATTCCGATATTGCTGTAACACCCCATTTTGATTTTAAAGAAATTCTGGACTTTCCAAAAATCAGTGTAAAATTTTTCAAAATCATTTTCGAAAATTCAATGGGTGTTAAACAACATTTTTCATAACCCAAGTCTTATCTGGGCTCACGGGGATTCATTACCTGGTTTTCACAAACGGTTTTCATTAACCGAAACGTATCACGAGACATAATTCTCAACATGAATATATAATCAATCATAATACCCAACAATCCAGGTTCCACAAATTTCCAAAACAAGCAAGTCATAAGTTCTAGAAAATAGCATAATCAAGTCTCAACACAAAGGTTCAAAAGCCCTATACATACGGAAGCGATAAATAGATATGACCGACCCACTCGCCTCTTCTCGTCACCCAGCTCCTGCTTAACCTGCATCGGTAAAGAGCAGGTGGGGATGAGCACTAGATGAAAAGCGTGCTCACCACTATGCACATAAATAATACATGTTTAGATGGTATGGTCGCACTATGAATATAAATCAATCATCATCATGTCTCATCTCCTAATCACAACAATAACTCACTCATGTGCACATCTATCATTAGCCGCGGAAAGGGGATGCATAAACCCTAACGACGGGAGTGCGTGCCACTGCAACGGACACGGCCTTTCATTAGGTCTTAAGGAGACTTGCCTCGCAAGGGCAACCGTACCGTAACTCGACGGGGACAACCGTACCGACGGCCGTAACAGCTCACATCAGTAGGCCACATGGTTCACATTCATACATAGGTCATACCAACCAAACACTTAAACACACGTATGGCATAGATAATTTTCATAAGTAAAACCCACCTGGAAGGCAGCAACAACATAAAGTGAGGCCCGAGTGAGCGGTGGGGCCAACACCTCAAAACACCTACATGAAATCAAGGTAGCCTCTCGATTACAATCAATTCCGACGAACACACAACTTAGTCAAAACTCGTCGACTAAGTGGCTCGTGGAAAGTTCTCGTGGAGTTTTTGGAACATTTCTACTCGACTCTACATCAAGCATGGGAAGACAAAAAATAGTACCGACCGATTTCAAAAAGCACCCGACCAACTTACTTGAAATTTTAATACATTAAAATAGACCCACAAAGGCACATATTCACAAGGTTTTAGATCCAATTCTTCAGTTTAACGCAATCAACCAATTTTTACAAAAAGACGATGAAAATTTGAACTTTCCAGTTCACTGGGCAATCCTTTGAATTTTTCAACGAAATTTGGATACAACACACACAACATCAGATTACTAACACTCACCAGAAATCACAGTAAAATACCAAGAATTCGATTTTTAATGATTTTTCGAAGTTTCTGACCAAAACTTCAAATCGACATTTGACATAGCTACAGACCTCATTTCAACTTGAAATTTTTACACCACATATTATACCAACAGAATCATACAGTCCAAATTTCGCAGCAATCGGACGAATACACAATTTATAAAGATTTTTCAAAGATTTAGCAACAATACCCGATTCCAAAATTCATAAGTGACTAATTACTCAACAAAAACGTCTAAGGCCTTTACCATAAGGCCAAAGACTTCAAATGTTCCAATAATCCAAGAGCAACCACGAGTTAGTAACAGATCATAAGGGTTTCACATTAAACCCTAAGGATCCATTTTATCTATATCCAAATAATGTCTCAGCTCAACATATAACTATATTAACCCAAGCATATAATTGAAATTACGCATATAATCGAACAATACCTAGGAAACCCACCCATTACTGTACTCCTCTGAGGAGGAGACGGGGTTAGGGCTGGATACGGTGCTTCCAGTGGTGGGGTACGATCCGAAGTCCGTTTCCAATGGTACCTCCTTACGTTCCCATTTTCTGCCAAGGTGAGCGACCACTTCAAACATGTTTAAGGGAGGGTGATCCAGAAAAACGAGTGGTTTCTTCCTCCGGTGCTCATCACGCATTCCTACAACCACACCCTTCCACGGTTGGGGTAGGATTTGAGCAAGCTTGTCTACACCGTCTTCGTGATCGACAATGGGGTTTTCACCTATAAGTAAGGTGTACCACAAATCGTACACTTCTTGAACACATCTCCTAACGTCGTTTGGCCGAGAGGGTTTGAAATCCACAAACTCCTTTCTTTTCTTCCGATCTATATCCGACATGAAACCTTCGAGGCTGAAGACCTCCGAGCTCGACCCGGCACTCGAACTATTACAATGCATCCCAGCTATGAAGTCCCGTACCAACGCAAAGAGAGGCGTTTCGGCCCTTAGGATGGGACCCGAACGATAATGTAATATCGAGACTATCTATTAGTATAAATTATATTTTTAGTTCCGATATTATTTTTCGGAATTAATTATTTTCAGTTATTTCATTCGAAATTATCGGAAATTATTTTCGACGCACCGTTTACGTTCGAAATAATTTTGGTAATTAAGTATTATGCTTAATTAATTGATTAAGCCTTAATTTGTGATTAATGGTAATTAATCATCATTAGCATCTCTAATTGCCGTGCTACACTATTCAAGTAGTGGAGAATTCTTTGGCCAAGTCATGCAAAATGCCGTGTGATTATGTGTGTGCATGTTAGTAGTATTTTGTCCAAGATGCCTTCCACTTTGTCCTTTAGCCGTGCATTCATTTGTATTTGTGCAAGTATATGTCTTGTAGTAGTGGGCATGGGAACTATCACAAGTCAAGAGGAGAACTTGTCATTTAGTCCAAGTGCATAAAACTTGAGCATATTCTTGTTAAAACCGAAGCATAAGTCTTATGCATAGCCATTCGGTTTTCCTCATGCATTTAGGATTTGTTAGATTATTTAAACCCTTGTGTTTGGAGCTTAATGCATGTCTCTTTGGCTTGTAGTGTGTAGTGTCCTAAGCATCATCTAGCATGTGAGACAAGTGTCCTTAGCATTTGACCATTTTACTCCCCCT
>CACSLK010032607.1:18811-29433 GCA_902706635.1 Striga hermonthica | reverse complement strand
GGCCATCATGTGTGAGAGACTGGCCGAGAGGATGTGGTCCAGGGGCTAAGTTGAAGGTTAAGAAGTGTCGGGCCAAAAGACGACGCAAAACAATGGCACAAAAGGCGAGCCAATGTTGTGGGCCGTGCACTAGGAAGAAACGGACATGGCGTTCGGAGTTTCGAAGGCGTGGAAGACTAGGAATAGAAGATGGCTGGATTTGGCGAGCAAGAGACTGCAATGGGTTGGATGGTTGGGACCCATGGCCGTCGGGAGAGCCAAAGGAATCGGGCGACCACTTGGGGTCGTTTGGCGAGGATGCGAGCACGAGCAAAGAACGCGCATCGTGCCTTGATGCGCGTAATGAGTCAAAGGGACGAGATGATGCACGAGGGAGTGGCGTCGAGATACCAGGCGCAAGCAATCTACGGGGATGCACCGAAGGCGGTCAGGCCGCGGGCGTTTGTTGGGACGCGCGGGCATCGAGCAGCAGAGGCGCGGGGCGCGCTGGGCGCGCGGGTGAAGGTCACGCGGGCAGATGCCGAGACCGAGTAGGAGTAAGTGTAGTAGGTACGGACGCGCACGTGCGAGGAGAAGGGGATGAGCGCGCAACACAAGCCGAGGGTCGCGATTGGGGCGCAGACGCTGGCGGAGGCCTAAGCCTCGCAGGCTTAGGAGTGTTGGGCACACACGCGCGAGAAGAAGGCGGCGCAGGCTTGGGGGGCGCAACAGCGCGCGCGTGTGAGGAGCGCGCACGAGACCTAATCACCGAAGGATTAGGCGAGGCGGGGTCGGCGGGCGATAGCATGCGGAACACGGCGCATGAGTCCGCGCGCGCCAAGGACTAGGAAAGCCGACGGGCGGCGCGCACGCATAAGGCGAGAGAGGCGGCCGAAAGTACTTGGGCATAAATTGGAATTGTTTGGAGTGCAAGCCAGGCAAGATCAAGATCTAGTCAATTAAGGACTCTAGTATATTTAGTTTCCTTCTTGCACAATAATATCTAGATTGTTTAGGTTAATTAATATTTAATTGCTTTAATTAGTTTCCTAGGTAGATTAGAATTAGTCATAGTTAGGATCTATAAATAGGGAGCATCCCTCATTGTTTTTGATGTCGTGGATGAGTTGAATAGAAAAGAACGTTTGTTAGAAACCGTGTGTTAGGATTCGTGAGAGTTCGATCATGCAACCGCATTGGTGAGGCTAAGACCCAAGCCAGTTCAACCGAGTTAGCGAGGCTAGGACCCGAGCTAGTTCAAAAGAGGGAGCGAGGCTAATTACCGAGTGAACTCAAGTATCGTGAGAGATTTAGGCTAATAACCGAGTCGATCACACCTATCGTCGAGAGCAAGGCCGTGGCGAAGCCGTGATTGAGACAAGTCGAGGGTAACGGAACACACGATTCTTCATCATTGGTGCTTTCATTGAGAGTGATTGATTGTGTGTTCGTTAACTTTTCCTATCCCATTCTTTTTCTTTTTGTTTGATTTTTTTTTAGTCTTTGTGTTCGAATTTTTTCGAATTTTATCCTTTAATTTTAAAATAATTTCGTGAGTATAAAAAAAAAAGTGTCATCTTGTTTAGTCCTTTGTTTGATTTTTGTTCGGTTATTACGTTTTGTTAAGGGGCTGAATTTCTCTTCTTTTTGGGTCGAAATTTTCAAAATTCTTGTTCGAATTTTTCCTTTATTTTTTTCGAATTTTATAGAGTAAAAAAAATGTCTTATGTGCCAATGGACGAGATGGATTGGGAAGATCTCGAATTATTGGAGAGTTTGGAGAGGGAACTTACCCCATGGGAAAGCACATATCTAGACGAGCTCCATAAGCAAAGAAATAGAGAAGAATACGAGCGACAACTCGTAGAAGGCCGAGGAGCAATGGAGGGTGAAGTTCAAAACCGTGAAGATGATGGTGCGCTCAATTTTCTAATCCTTGAGGACAAGGAAAGTCTTGAAGAGAAGGGGAATGATACGGAAGTGGTCATCAACCCAGGCGAGTCCGACGAGGAAGGTAACGATGGTCTCGATATTTGGCTAGAGAATATGTTGTAAGAGCCATCTAGTCCTATTCACTGGCCATCATGTGTGAGAGACTGGCCGAGAGAAGGTTAAGAAGTGTCGGGCCAAAAGACGACGCAAAACAAAGACACAAAAGGCGAGCCAATGTTGTGGGCCGTGCACTAGGAAGAAACAGGCATGGCGTTCGGAGTTTCGAAGGCGTGGAAGACTAGAAATGGAAGATGGCTGGATTTGGCGAGCAGGAGACTGCATTGGGTTGGATGGTTGGGACCCATGGCCGTCGGGAGAGCCAAAGGAATCGGGTGAGCACTTGGGGTCGTTTGGCAAGGATGCGAGCAAGAGCAAAGAACGCGCATCGTGCCTTGATGCGCGTAATGGGTCAAAGGGACGAGACGATGCACGAGGGAGTGGCGTCGAGATACCAGGCGCAAGCAATCTACGGGGATGCACCGAAGGCGGTCAGGCCGCGGGCGTTGGTTGGGACGCGCGGGCATCGAGCAGCAGAGGCGCGGGGCGCGCTGGGCGCGCGGGTAAAGGTCACGCGGGCGGATGCTGAGACCGAGTAGGAGTAAGTGTAGCAGGTACGGACGCGCACGCGCGAGGAGAAGGGGATGAGCGCGCAACGCAGGCCGAGGGTCGCGATTGGGGCACAGACGCTGGCAGAGTCCTAAGCCTCACAGGCTTAGGAGTGCTGGGCACACACGCGCGAGAAGAAGGCGGCGCAGGCTTGGGGGGCGCAACAGCGCGCGTGTGAGGAGCGCGCACGAGACCTAATCGCCGAAGGATTAGGCGAGGCGGGGTCAGCGGGCGATAGCGTGCGGAACACGGCGCACGAGTCCGCGCGCGCCAAGGACTAGGAAAGCCGACGGGCGGCGCGCACGCATAAGGCGAGAGAGGCGGCCGAAAGTACTTGGGCATAAATTGGAATTGTTTGGAGTGCAAGCCAAGCAAGATCAAGATCTAGTCAATTAAGGACTCTAGTATATTTAGTTTCCTTCTTGCACAATAATATCTAGATTGTTTAGGTTAATTAATATTTAATTGCTTTAATTAGTTTCCTAGGTAGATTAGAATTAGTCATACTTAGGATCTATAAATAGGGAGCATCCCTCATTGTTTTTGATGTCTTGGATGAGTTGAATAGAAAAGAACGTTTGTTCGAAACCGTGTGTTAGGATTCGTGAGAGTTCGATCATGCAATCGAATTGGTGAGGCTAAGACCCAAGCCAGTTCAACCGAGTTAGCGAGGCTAAGACCCGAGCTAGTTCAAAAGAGAGAGCGAGGCTAATTACCGAGTAAAATCAAGTATCGTGAGAGAGTTAGGCTAATAACCGAGTCGATGACACCTATCGTCGAGAGCAAGGCCGTGGCGAAGCCGTGATCGAGACAAGTCGAGGGTAACGGAACACACGATCCTTCATCAGTGGGCCTGTGCGCACTCTGCCAGTCGCGCTGGCTGACTTCCGGCGCGCTGCTGCCGCTGAGTGCGGGCAGCGCGGCCACGGCCGGCCCTTGCCGGCCATCCGACAATATCCCTCGAACAATCGAACTTCAAATGGCATAACATGAACATAAAGACTGAATTAACCTGAAAACATGAATTTTGTTTAAAAAAATTTGGACTCGGCCGCGGCGAGCGCACCGTGCGCCGCCGACGGCGGTAAGCCGTTTTACGACCAATTTCATTTTCTCTCGGCAATTCTTACTTGACTGAACATGAACCCATATTTATTGAATAAATAGACATGATATGTTCGAAGGAGTCATTACTTAAAGAATTTGATATGCATGAACGGCCCGTGGATCGTGCTACGTGCACGGCCACGCCCTTCGGCCAAAACAATAACTGAACTTGACTTTCCTTCGAACAACTCAACTAATTGAACAAGATTTAACATAAACTGACTAATCACACCATGTTGCTCGAGAGATTGAATATTTAAACATGACATGACCTACATGAATTTCACGCACGGCGAACGCGAACATGGCTAAACATGAACTGGAACTCAAGTTACGATTGAAGCTAAACCTGATGCTATCTATTATAACAAGATGAGAGTTGAAACTACCTCTCCGCTGCTCGATGACCTCCGCTAGGTGCGGCGTTCGCGTGTGTGTTATGCTCTCTCGACGAAAACGAGGGTGCGGTGTCGTGTACGTGCGATGGCTTGTGGTAAGTGTTAAGCTTGGAATGAACTCTCACCTTTCTTCTTGCGGGACTTAGTAAAATTGTAAGATGAGAATACAGAGCTTAAAGGTGGGAAAAATTCTCATCCCATGCTCTCTTTATATACTAGCCGAATGGAAAAAAATATAATGACATAAGGCCTTGTTGGCTTAATCCCTAATTGCCACTTGCCACAATATAACCAAAGCTTAAGGTGACTAATCACCTTAAGAGTTCTAATCATGCCACGTATCAACTTAATGTGAAAGAATGTTTTCCTTATTCTTAAGGAATTGAGTACGGCTTTGAGGGATAAGGGATAATTTACATACGGCTTTTAATTGCTTAAACGTGATTAACAAATCACTAATCACCTCCTTATGCTCAATTAATTATTAAGCATAATACTTAATTACCAAAATTATTCCGAACGTAAACGGAACGTCAAAAATAATTTCGGATAATCTTGAAAATAATTAATTTCGAAAAATAATACTCGACAATATTAATATATCGGAACTAAAACATGATTTAGATTAATAAACTGACGAGATATTACAATTCTCCCTCCTTAAAAATTTCCGTCCTCGGAATTTCAAAACATAACTGAATATACATGAAATATGTACATGGAATCTGAAAATATGTACATCAAAACTAAAAATCTGGAAAATGAGCTCGAATATCGGCCTCTGCCTCCCAAGTCGCTCCATGGCGATCCCACTGAACACGCACGAGGGGAACATCTCGCTTCCAGAGCCGACGAACCTGACGGTCCAATATAGCTACTGCTCGCTCCTCGTACGAAAGATCTGGCTGAACCTGAATATCTGAATGAGGAATGATATGATCGGGGTCGCACACGTACTTACTCAACATAGATGCGTGGAAAGCATTATGAATGCCTGATAGCTCGGGAGGTAAGGCTAATCGATACGCGACTTTCCCTACTCGCTCGAGAACTTCGAACGGGCCAATGAATCGAGGGTGCAACTTCCTTCTCTTCCCGAATGGAACAACTCCGCGAATAGGACGAACTCTAAGAAAAGCTGGTTCGCCAACCTCAAACTGAATGTCTCGTCGATGATGATCGGCTGAAGATTTCTGCCGACTCTGAGCTGTCTTGAGTCTCTGCCGGATCAACTCGACCTGTTCTGCCGTCTCCTCGATCAATTTCGGACCGAGTACTCGTCGCTCTCCGACGTCGTCCCAATAAAGAGGGGAACGACATTTGCGACAGTAAAGTGCCTCGTAAGGAGCCATCTGAATAGAAGAATGATAGCTGTTGTTGTACGCGAACTCAGCATACAGCAACAACGACTCCCACGTAGCACCCCTGTCAACAACCAAAGCGCGAAGCATATCCTCAAGCATCTGAATGGTCCGCTCGGACTGACCATCTGTCTCCGGAAGGTAGGCTGAACTGAACTCTAGCTTCGTGCCCATCGCCTCGTGTAAACTATGCCAGAATCTACTGACGAATCTGGGATCTCTGTCTGATACTATAGTAACAGGCACTCCGTGGAGTCGGATGATCCCACGGGTATATATCTCAGCCAACTTATCCAAAGACATCTTCATCGAAACGGGCAAGAAATGCGCAACCTTAGTCAATCTGTTGACCACGACCCAAATAGCATCGTGATGTTCAGACGACCTCGGTAATCCCGTAACGGAATCCATCGTGACTTCCTCCCACTTCCACCTCAGAATCGGCAGTGGTTGCAGGAGACCGATCGGACTCTGATGTTTGGCTTTGACTTGCTGACAGGTAAGACATCTCCTGACGAACTCGACGACGTCCTTCTTCATTCCTCGCCACCAGAACGACCCTTTCAGGTCATGATACATCTTCGTGCTCCCGGGATGGGCTAGATAGGGTGCGGTGTGAGCCTCTGACAATATCTCCTTCCGCAACGCCTTGACTTTCGGGACCACGATCCTGCCTCTAAACTCTAAGGCACCGTCGGCACCTAGATGAAAACCCTCGACGCCTCCGGCGCGGACTTTGGCATCCATGACACGAACGAACTTGTCAGAAGCCTGTTCCCGCCGGATTCTCTCTCTCAGTGTCAGCTGAAGCTGCATGGTACTGACACTGGCACTGACACTCCCCGAAATGACTGTGGGAAGTGCATCAACCGCCTGAATCTGCATCCGGGCGAACTCCTGAATCAATGGACTCTCCTGAGTAACGACGTACGTCAAGTCACCCCTCACCTTTCGGCTTAGGGCGTCAGCAACGACGTTCGCCTTCCCCAGATGATACTGAATCGAGAAATCGTTATCTTTAACGAGCTCGAGCCAACGGCGCTGTCTCATGTTAAGCTCTTTCTGCGTGAAGATGTACTGCAGGCTCTTATGATCTGTGAAAATCTGGTAACGTCCGCCGTAAAGATAATGCCGCCAAATCTTGAGAGCATGCACAACGGCGGCTAACTCCAAGTCGTGCGTCGGATAGTTCTGTTCGTGTGGCTTAAGCTGACGTGAAGCATAGGCAACGACTTGGCCGTCCTGCATGAGTACACATCCTAGTCCTTGCTTCGAAGCGTCACTGAAAATGGTGAAACTCCGAGAACGATCGGGAATAGTCAACACCAGGGCTGAAGTTAATCTCCTCTTGAGCTCCTGAAAGCTCGCCTCACATCGATCAGTCCACTTGAACTTCACAGACTTCCTCGTTAGCTGGGATAGTGAGAGGGAAATCTTAGAAAAGCCCTCGATAAACCTGCGGTAATAGCCAGCTAGACCGAGAAAACTGCGAACCTCGGACGGACTCTTCGGTGTCGACCAGTTCTGAACAGCTGAAACCTTAGAAGAATCCACCTCGATACCTGCTTGAGTAATCACAGTACCCAGAAAAGCTACTCGCTGGAGCCAGAACTCGTATTTGGAGAATTTGGCATACATCTTTTCTCGTCTGAGGGTTTCGAGAACCACCCTCAGATGCTCCTCGTGCTCCTTTTGGCTCTTCGAGTAGATAAGAATATCGTCAATAACGACAATAACAAGCTGATCGAGGTAAGGATGGAAAATACGGTTCATCAGGTCCATGAAAACTGCTGGAGCATTGATGAGGCTGAATGGCATGACGACGAACTCGTAATGGCCGTAACGAGTCCTGAAAGCGGTCTTAGCGATATCTGACTCCTTAATCTTCAGTTGGTGGTAGACTGATCGTAAATCAATCTTTGAAAATACACAGGCTCCCCTCAACTGATCAAATAAGTCGTCAATCCTGGGAAGCGGATCTTGTTCTTGATCGTCAACTGGTTAAGATCCCGGTAGTCGATACACATGCACATGGATCCGTCCTTCTTCTTGACAAAGAGAACGGGTGCTCCCCAAGGTGACACGCTGGGTCAGATGAAACCGAGTCGTAAAAGCTCCTGAATTGCGCCTTAAGCTCCTGCAACTCCTTCGGCGCCATACGGTACGGGGCTTTGGATACTGGACCGGCTCTTGGAATGAGATCAATAGAGAACTCCACCTGCCGGTTAGGCGGTCCTCCTGGAAGCTCGTCTGGGAACACGTCCACAAACTCATGAACGACTGGAACATCGTGAGGTGATCGTGCTTTCTGAGAATCATCGACAAGACTCACCAGATAACCCTGGCAGTTGCCTCGTCGCAGTAAATTGGTAGCTTTTGCCATTGAAAAAACATGGGGTAAGGAACGATTCTTGCTGCCAAAGAAAGTAATCACGTTGTCTCCTGGAAGATAGAGACTAATCTCCCGATCGTGACATCTGATATCTGCGCGATAAAAAGATAGCCAATCCATCCCGAGAATGAGGTCAAAGTCCCTCATCTCAAGAACATATGCGTCGGCAGACAATGAACGACCACCGATGGAGAGGCTGAGATCTGAGGCTTCAGCTGAGGTCACTATCTTTCGTCTCAAGGCTAAACTCACCTCGAGAGGATCGATAGCGGTGGTAGCGTGAACTCCGATGGCATCAAGACATCGTCGTGAAATAAAGGAGTGCGTCGCTCCAGTATCGAATAAAGCGAACACAGGAATATTATTAAGCACAACCATCCCTGACATAGTACCTGACTGCTGCTCGGCCTCGACCTGATCGACTGCGTAGACTCGGGCCTGCTGTCTGCCTCTCTGCTGCTGCTGCGGTGGCTGCTTAGGCTGTTGTGGCTGCTGAAGCTGCTGTGCCTTCTTCGGACAACGGTTAGCAAAGTGTCCGGGCTCGTGACAGTAGTAACAGATATCCTGGCCGAAGCAACACTCGTCTCGGTGAAGTCGTCCACACGTGGGGCACTGTGGAACCTGCTGCTGTCTCTGCCGGGTCCTCCTGTCGGTCTATGCGCCCTTTCCCTTCCTCTTGTTGTTCTTCGGTGGCTGGGCAGTGGCTGGTGGCATTAGTGGAGCTGTGGATGATTGAGCAGGGGCGGATGGCTGAGAACGATCACGGACGGCCTCCCTCCTGATGCTGGAGTCCACCTCCTGGCCAATCGAAACAGCACGAGCATACGTCTGCATCTCGTGACCTACAATGTTATGATGGACTGCTGGGTAAATCCCGTCAATGAAACGTTGTGCCCTCTGTGCCTCCGTACGAACCAGGTCCGGAACAAAAGCTGCGAGTCTAGTAAATTCCCTTTCGTACTCGTCTACAAACCGAGTACCCTGTTTGAGCGACAGAAACTGACGCTCCATCTCTGCTCTGTAGTAGGTGGGGTAGTACTTCTCGCGGATCAGCTCCTTGAGCCTATCCCATGTACATCCTGCCTTCTCGCCGGGACGCATGCTCTAGTAGGCATTCCACCAGAGCCGAGCATCACCGGTTAGCTGAAGCTGAGCGCAAATTACGCGATATCTGTCTGGACAATCCATGACCTCGAAAATAAACTCAAGGCCCTGAATCCACTCGTCCACGATACGGGGGTCTCCCTGCTATGAGAATTTCTCAGCATGGTAGTCGTGAAACTGTGCGACCACCGTGGCCTGGGGAAGAACCGGGTGATCGGGTTCCCTACAGGGCGGCATCTGGCCATTGAAAAAGTTCAAATTATTGAACACATGAAAAATATTCTGCCTGATTTCTAAAGTACACAGATCTCTTGACGAGTTGCCAAAAATGACTGGAAATTACTGATATAGATCCTGAAGACGTCTAGAGTTATATCTGAGTACACTGAGTTCTAAAGTCTGATCCTGATTCGAGCATCTTAACTAAGTCATGATTTAATAATTTCTGAGCATAGACAATAGTAATATGTTTATAACTGAAAACATAAATCAGCACTTACCTGTAGTCTGCGAGGAGTGAGTATGACGGTTCAGGTTTTTCTGAAAATTTCTGACTTACAAAACTTTTCAGAGACGCAGAAACGTGCTCTGATACCAATTGTAACACCTCGCTATTTTATTGAAATCAGAGTACGTATTTTTTGCAAATTTTCCGAATAATTTAATAAGGTATTTATTTTGCAAAAACTGATTCGGAGTGCTACCATGAAAATCTAACTAAAAAACCGTTAATTTTTAAACTTATAATAAAAACGGTTATATAATATTTTAACCGACTAGGGTCGGACCAAAAACGGAGTTTAAGTACTGAAAGTTTTAGCAGAAATGTAGTGTGGCCAAAACATAGTTTATACATAACAAAACAAATGTCCTGAACAGCTCGTCAGCTCACTCCTCGTCCCCGACCCTGTGACCTGAAAAACATGAAATAAGTGGGGCATGAGCACTATAACACTGTGCTCCGTGGAAACTCTTACTAAAGTAAAACAGTGAAAATAATAACAATATCATGATCCTGGCATATATAACTGAACTGAAATTGATAACTGATATCTGATACCGGTCTGAATAATCTGATACTGATCTCGTGACATAAGTCACCTGTCTGAACTGAACATCTGCCTGCATAGCCGGACACCATGTGCACACTCTAGTGGGTAGATTAGGGCCACTAAACCCAGAATGGACCGGCGACCATTCCGAGCGGATAGTGAATATACATACCTCAAACGTAGTAGCGATAATATAATCAATGTAGTACTTAGTCTGAGTCCCCACCTAAACTGCTGAAAATGCAGGTAGTGCTGATGCCTGATCAAACTGAAAAATAATATAAACAATTACTAAGGACTATGCTCAGACTGATAAATTAACTGATTAATTATGTTAAGATGATCTAGTAGACTTAACATGGTATTCGAACTTAATCGGTAAAATTGGAACCGGTTAAGTACGGAACTGAACTAATATTAATTTTCTGGACTGAACTGGACCCGGAATTTTTAACTGACACTGGTACTGAAATCAAGAGCCAGGACTGAAACTATAAAATACTTACTGAACCGGTCCAGCCAGTCTGAACCGGTCTAGACCGGACTGCCGGTCGGCTGAACCGGGCAGTCGTGCATTGGCTCGGCCAGCAGGCCTGCCGAGGCTGCGCGCGCAGGCGCTGCCTGGCTGGCT
>CACSLK010032607.1:0-11413 GCA_902706635.1 Striga hermonthica | reverse complement strand
GAGAGTTAGGCTAATAACCGAGTCGATCACACCTATCGTCGAGAGCAAGGCCGTGGCGAAGCCGTGATCGAGACAAGTCGAGGACACGAACATCCGATCCTTCATCAGTGCTGCTAGACGCGTACCGCACGCTACCGTGCGTTGCGGGTACGCTGACTTGCATGCGGGGAGCGTTGGCGTGCTGCTGGCGTCGCCCGCACGCTGTCGTGCACAAGTACCACGCATCCAATTTCGCTGGCGCGCGCGGTTTGTCGCACGTACTGTTGGCCGATGCGCTGCTGCCGCTGTGTGCGGCAGCGCGACCACGGCCGGCCCGGCAATGTTCTCCGACCAAACTGACTCCTTTAAATCTTTTATGACCTAACATGATCATTTAATACCAAACATGACCTGAAAACTTAATTATGGCACAATGAACATAAAAGGGCCGCGGCGGGCGCGCCGTGCGCCGCCGACAGCTACATGCCGTCACTCTGCCTCAACCCCTTTTTACTCGGCAACTCCAGAACAACACGATAAGAACATCACTTTAAGACCATTTAAAACGTAAACACACGGACAAAACCTGATGATTGCTGAAAGCAACAAAACACGGCCCGAGGCCACCCGAGGCCATGCGCGATAGGCGTTGGCGACGGCTCGGGCCAACTCATCGACCAAACTCCAACTTTACTCGACAAAACTGAACTTACTGAACATGAACTTAGTTAAACTGAACATTTAAACGTTAATGGTTCGAGAGTTGCCGGAAGAAATCGAAAATCGTTCGGTGATCATCTTAGTTAAGCGTGTACGGCTATAAGCACGGTTTTACTAAAAAAAAATCTCGAATATGCTCCGAACATATAGCCCTAACCTGACTTAATCAACATGAATATGAGATGAAAGAGGAGTTACCTCTTCGATCGATCGACGGAAATCGAAAATAGGGCGTGATCCTTTGTTCGCGTGTGCCATGCGTATTGCCTAACTTTGCGGTGCGATTTATTAGGAATTGAAGGATTAATTGCTTGATTTAGTTGCTGATGAAGAGAACTACTAGCTGCTGAATAGAAGTATGCGAACTAAGTACATATAAGGAAAAAGTTGGGGAAAATTTCGGTACACTCTTGCTTATATACTAGGTGACGCACAAGGATGATGACATAGGCCAAGCGTGGCCCTTTCTACCACTTACACTTGCTTCTTCCTTGGCTAATTTGGGGTGACTATGTAGCCCTTTAAATAGCCACGTGTCCTAGTAAAATGAGAAGGAAATTTACTCCCTTGAACTTAAGGAAACTATATGGCCATGCAATTACAATTTGAGAAAATAATCACGTAAGATTTAGCTTAATTCCGTAAAGCTACGGCTTTGGAAATAATGACTTGATTAGTTGCTCAATTAATGCCTTAAAGTATGTTTAATTTTTCAATTAAACATAATACTCAATTACCAAAATTATTCCGAACGTAAACGGTACGTCGGAAATAAATTTCGGTAACCCCGACTGAAAATAAATAAATTTCGAAAATAATAAACGATAACGTTATTATATCGGAACTAAAACGTAATTTATACCGATAAAAGATCGGGATATTACAATGCATGCGTTGTTTTGGCCCCATTGTCAGCCTCATCGGGTCTTCTCGACTCTTGGCCCTTTTTGTCGTCGGGGGTCAAAACCCACTTCCGTATCAGCGGGCCTGTGCGCACGCTGCCAGTCGCGCTGGCTGACTGCCGGCGCGCTGCTGCAGCTGTGTGCAGGCAACGCGGCCACGGCCGGCCCTTGTCGGCTGTCCGGCAATATCCCTCGAACAATCGAACTTCAAATGGCATAACATGAACATAAAGACTGAATTAACCTGAAAACATGAATTTTGTTTAAAAAAATTTGGACTCGGCCGCGGCGATCGCACCGTGCGCCGCCGATGGCGGTAAGCCGTTTTACGACCAATTTCATTTTCTCTCGGCAATTCTTACTTGACTGAACATGAACCCATATTTATTAAATAAATAGACATGATATGTTCGAAGGAGTCATTACTTAAAGAATTTGATACGCATGAACGGCCCGTGGCTCGTGCTACGTGCACGGCCATGCCCTTCGGCCAAAACAATAACTGCACTTGACTTTCCTTCGAACAACTCAACTAATTGAACAAGATTTAACATAAACTGACTAATCACACCATGTTGCTCGAGAGAGTGAATATTTAAACATGACATGACCTACATGAATTTCACGCACGGCGAACGCGAACATGGCTAAACATGAACTTGAACTCAAGTTACGATTGAAGCTAAACCTGATTCTATCTATTATAACAAGATGAGAGATGAAACTACCTCTCCGCTGCTCGATGACCTCTGCTAGGTGCGGCGTTCGCGTGTGTGTTATGCTCTCTCGACAGAAACGAGCGTGCGGTGCCGTGTGCATTCGATGGCTTGTGGTAAGTGTTAAGCTTGGAATGAACTCTCACCTTTCTTCTTGCGGGACTTAGTAAAATTGTAAGATGAGAATATAGAGCTTAAAGGTGGGGAAAATTCTCATCCCATGCTCTCTTTATATACTAGCCGAATGGAAAAATATAATGACATAAGGCCTTGTTGGCTTAATCCCTAATTGCCACTTGCCACAATATAACCAAAGCTTAAGGTGACTAATCACCTTAAGAGTTCTAATCATGCCACGTATCAACTTAATGTGAAAGAATGTTTTCCTTATTCTTAAGGAATTGAGTACGGCTTTGAGGGATAAGGGACGATTTACATACGACTTTTAATTACTTAAACGTGATTAATAAATCACTAATCACCTCCTTATGCTCAATTAATTATTAAGCATAATACTTAATTACCAAAATTATTCTGAACGTAAACGGAACGTCGAAAATAATTTCGGATAATCTTGAAAATAATTAATTCTGAAAATTAATACTCGATAATATTAATATATCTGAACTAAAACATGATTTAGATTAATAAACTGACGGGATATTATACCTATTCTCCCATATATTCCTCGACTTTGTTAAACGTGTACCATTTTGCTTCAAAACACGATGGGGCTATAAATATATGTCATCCACATCAAATAATGGTGCCATGTTCGAAAAAAAGTCTTACAAGAGACGTTGGTTACATTTTCGTACTTGCCCCTATTTACCCTTATTTTCCTCGACTTTCTTAAACTTGTACCATTTTGCTTCAAAACACGATGGGGCGATAAATATATGCTATCCACATCAAATAATGGTGCCGTGTTCGAAAACAAGTCTTTCCAGAGACCTTGCTTACATTTTCGTACTTGCCCCTATTTACCCTTATTTTCCTCGACTTTCTTAAACGTGTACCATTTTGCTTCAAAACACGATGGGGCGATAAATATATGTTATCCACATCAAATAATGGTGTTGTGCTCGAAAACAAGTCTTTCCGAAGACGTTGCTTACATTTTTTTTTACTTGCCCCTATTTACCCTTATTTTCCTCGACTTTCTTAAAGGTATACCATTTTGCTTCAAAACAAGATGGGTCGATAAATATATGTTATCCACATCAAATAATAGTGTCGTCTTCGAAAACAAGTCTTTCTGGAGACGTTGCTTACATTTTCGTACTTGCCCCTACTTACCCTTATTTTCCTCGACTTTCTTAAACATGTATCAATTTTGCTTCAAAACATGATGGGGCGATAAATATATGTTACCCACATCAAATAATGGTGCTGTGTTCGAAAACAAGTCTTTCTGGAGACGTTGCTTACATTTTTCGTACTTGCCCTTATTTACCCTTATTTTCCTCGACTTTTCTTAAACGTGTACCATTTTGCTTCAAAACACGATGGGGCGATAAATATATGTCATCCACATCAAATAATGGTGCCTTGTTCGAAAACAAGTCTTTCCGGATATGTTGCTTACATTTTCGTACTTGCCCCTATTTACCCTTATTATTGTCGACTATCTTAAACGTGTACCATTTTGCTTCAAAACACGATGGGGGTGATAAATATATATTATCCACATCAAATAATGGTGTCGTGTTCCAAGTCTTTTTAGAGACGTTGCTTACATTTTTCGTACTGGCCCCTATTTACCCTTATTTTCCTCGACTTTCTTAAACATGTACCGTTTTGCTTAAAACACGATAGGGTGATAAATATATGTAACCCATAATGGTGTCGTGTTCGAAAACAAGTCTTTCCGGAGACGTTGCTTACATTTTTCATAATTGTTCTTATTTACCCTTATTTTGCTCAAGTTTCTTAAACGTGTACCATTTTGCTTCAAAACACGATGGGGCGATAAATATACGTTATCCACATCAAATAATGGTGCCGTGTTCGAAAACAAGTCTTTTCGGAGACGTTTCTTACATTTTTCGTACTTGTCCCTATTTACCCTTATTTTCCTCGACTTTACTTAACGTGTACCATTTTGCTTCAAAATACGATGGGGCGATAAATATATGTTATCTACATCAAATAATGTTAGAAAACAAGTCTTTCCGGAGAAGTTGCTTACATTTTCGTTCTTGCCCCTATTTACCTTTATTTTTCTCGACTTTCTTAAACGTGTACCATTTTGCTTCAAAACATAATGGGGCGACAAATATATGTCATCCACATCAAATAATTGTGTCGTGTTCGAAAACATGTCTTTCCGGAGACGTTGCTTACATTTTTCATACTTGCCCCTATTTACCCTTATTTTCCTCGACTTTCTTAAATGTGTCCCATTTTCTTCAACACATGATGGGGCGATAAATATATGTTAACCACATCAAATAATGGTTCCGTGTTCGAAAACAAGTCTTTCCGGAGACATTGCTTACATTCTTCGTACTTGCCCCTATTTACCCTTATTTTCCTCGACTTTCTTAAACGTGTACCATTTTGCTTCAAAACATGATAGGGCGATAAATATACATCTTCCACATCAAATAATGGTACCGTGTTCGAAAACAAGTCTTTCTGGAGACGTTGCTTACATTTTTTGCACTCGCCTCTATTTACGCATATTTTCCTCGACTTTGTTAAACGTGTAGAATTTTGTTTCAAAACACGATGGGGCGATAAATATATGTCATCCACATCAAATAATGGTGCCGTGTTCGAAAACAAGTCTTTCCAGAGATGTTGCTTACATTTTACGTACTTGCCCCTATTTACACTTATTTTCCTCGACTTTTTTAAACGTGTACCATTTTGCTTCAAAACACGATAGGGCGATAAATATATGTTATCCACATCAAATAATGGTGCCATGTTTGAAAACAAGTCTTTCCGGAGCCGTTGCTTACATTTTCCTACTTGCCCCTATTTACCCTTATTTTCCTCGAATTTCTTAAACGTGTACCATTTTGCTTCAAAACACGATGGGGCGATAAATACATGTTATCCACATCAAATAATGGTGCCGTGTTCGAACACAAGTCTTTCCGGAGACGTTGCTTACATTTTCGTACTTGCCCCTATTTACCCTTATTTTCCTCGACTTTTTTAAACGTGTATCTTTTTGCTTCAAAACACGATGGTGATAAATATATGTTATCCACATCAAATAATGGTGTCGTGTTCAAAAACAAGTCTTTCCTGAGACATTGCTTACATTTTTCGTACTTGTCCATATTTACCATTATTTTCCTCGACTTTCTTAAACGTGTACCATTTTGCTTCAGAACATGATGGTGCGATAAATATATGTTAACCACATCAAATAATGGTGCCTTGTTCGAAAACAAGTCTTTCAGGAGACGTTGCTTACATTTTCGTACTTGTCCCTATTTACCCTTATTTTCCCCGACTTCTATAAACATGTACCTTTTTGCTTCAAAATACGATGGGGCGATAAATATATGTTATCCACATCAAATAATGGTGTCGTGTTCGAAAACAAGTCTTTCCGGAGACATTACTTACATTTTTTGTACTTGCCCCTATTTACCCTTATTTTCCTCGACTTTCTTAAACGTGTACCATTTTGCTTCAAAACACAATGGGGCGATAAATATATGTCATCCACATCAAATATGGCGCCGTGTTCGAAAACAAGTCTTTCCAGGAGACGTTGCTTACATTTTTCGTAATTGCCCCTATTTACCCTTATTTTTCTCGACTTTGGTAAATGTGTACCATTTTGCTTCAAAACACGATGGGGCTATAAATATATGTCATCCACATCAACTAATGGTGTTGTGTTCGAACACAAGTCTTTTCGGAGACGTTGCTTACATTTTCGTACTGGCCTCTATTTACCCTTATTTTCCTCGACTTACTTAAACATCTACCGTTTTGCTTAAAACACGATGGGGCGATAAATATATGTTACCCATAATGGTGTCGTGTTCGAAAAACAAGTCTTTCTAGAGACGTTGCTTACATTTTTCGTAATTGCCCCTATTTACACTTATTTTCCTCAACTTTCTTAAACGTGTACCATTTTGCTTCAAAACACGATGGGGCGATAAATATACGTTATCCACATCAAATAATGGTGTCGTGTTCGAAAACAAGTCTTTTCGGAGACGTTTCTTACATTTTTCGTGCTTGCCCCTATTTACCGTTATTTTCCTCGACTTTATTAAACGTGTACCATTTTGCTTCATTTGCTTCAAAACACGATGGGGCGTTAAATATATGTCATCCACATCAAATACTGGTGCTGTGTTCGTAAACAAGTCTTTCCGGAGACGTTGCTTACATTTTCGTACTTACCTCTATTTACCCTTATTTTCCTCGACTTTCTTAAACATGTACCTGTTGGGTTCGATATACTGTACGGAACAGAGTTTACAGCGGAATTTTAAATTTTATAAGTATTTATCTTATAAATACTTATTCCGTACATAAGTATAACGAGATAACAAATAAGCATCATTTAAAATCTAGTAACTTTTACTAATTTTGATTTGATATGTAATTTATAAAAATTACCTTTGTTCTTGAACTCCTTCAAAACTAACGATGTATGAGGAAATCAATTCCTAGTTTGGTAACGATCACTTCTTGTTGTTACTCACTTTAAGAATCCAAATGTCTTCCCTCTAATCGTATCCCCCTTTTGAAGTCCGGTTCCGACAATAGTTCCTTCGCTAGTAGAAACTACTCGGTTTTATTCAATAAGTATGGAATATATATTTATAAGGAAATTTTTCAAGAACACTTTCTTGTATTATCACTCAACTCTTTGAATGAATTTTCTCTTGGAAGAATTTAGCTCAAAACCTTAGCAATTAATGTGCAAACATTTTGCACCTATTTATACTAAACATTTTAGCATAAAATAATCAATATATGATATATTTTATTTTAAATAAAATCAGATTTTATTTAAATAATCATACCAAATATTGACTTTTAATTAATAATGTGATTAGTTTATAACCACCATCAATCATCATTATTGTATTAAATAACAATAAGATTAATTATGTGGATTGGTTAACAACTCCAAACCACCATAATTAATTTATTCTTATTATTATTATTTAATCTTCAATCATATTAAAGATAAATAATAAAATAATAATTCTTGAAAACATTTTTCAAGACTTTATTATTTTAATCTATTCTTCCATTTCCTTATTTAATAATCTTATTATTATTTAGATTTGAAATTTAAAATCAAATTTTAAATTCCAACTATTAATTAATAATTCTATTAATTATTAAATTAATATCCAAAATTCAATTAATCAATCTAATTGATTAATTTAATATATTGCTTTAATTGATATCTAATCAAAATTAGATTTGTCAATTAATTCTAACTCTTTAGAAATACTATTTGAATATTACCTTCATTCAAAAATTGGTGTGACCATTTAGGTTCACAATTAATACTAGTAGTGGGTTTACAACTCTTTGTAATTTGAGTTATTCATATTAACTCTTATTCTTGAATTAACTCTTTAATTCAAGAACCCACATATCATGGGAACATCTAGCAAGTAGCATGAATCTATTATTAAGTGAATAGCGAGTAAACCTATTTCGATTACAAGTCCATACATGTAAAATTCTTTCGACATTCAATTTCCCGATTAAATCTTTGGGTATGATTTTGTCGAAACCCAAATTGATTTAATAACTATGATTCCATTTCAAGTTTAGTAATTCGTTTATGAATCTCTATTCATCCCGTCTTGGCCAAGGACTTTGAATTACTAACTATGAAACACATAGGAAATTCACTTATCTTCATAAGTGTCAAATCCTTTGTTAGCCACTGACAAACTTCCATACATATTAATATAATACCCAAAATATCCCTTTATACGATTGTACTAGCAATAAAAAGGATAAATTAAAGTAAAATATAATATGCACAAAGTTACCATCGTGCCTCAAGTCTAAGGATTAATCATGTACTATTGTAACATGAAAATTCTTATTCGACATGATAAACTTTCATTAAGAATTTTCATACGGTCATGTTCAGTGAATTTGTTCTCTAACAAGCACCCACATATATGTATTTGCGTCCCACGCTAATGTTGATGGAATGCAACATTCTTACCTAATAAGCATACATACTATGTGCAAGTCTTTTCCGGATTTATTCGATATCCCATCTCGAAACATCCAACAACTTGGAACTGTATTTAAGATCAAAACTTTCAAGATATGTTCCATGATCACCATCTCTATGCGCAACCATATCTTATAGCTATAAGTGATCTAGGGACTTTATCTTAAGTGCAAATATATGATAAATGCTTACTCTTAAAATAAAGTAATGCCTTTTAATTAATATTATTCCAATAGATTGTATTTACAAGTAGATTACGTCCAATCCGATTGGAACGCCAGGTATCCTACTCTAACAATCTTCCACTTGCCCTAGTTCCAATCACTCATGTATCTTAGACCCATCTTCTCAAGATGTCCTTCAAATACTTTCTGTGATAAAGGCTTAGTTAAGAGGTCTGCTATATTTTATGCTGAGTCGACTCGCTCCATTACGACGTCTGCTATATTTTAGGCCGTTAGTGCCCTACCAATGATTTATCTAATCAAATGGTATCGTCTCATAATGTGTTTGGATCTTTTATGAAATCTTGGCTCCTTTGCTTGCGCAATAGCCCCATTGTTATCACAATAAATCTTTATTGGATCAACAACAGATGGTACTGCACCCAACCCTTGGATGAAGTTTCTTATCCAAACAGCTTCCTTTGCAACATCAAATGCAGCAATATATTCAGCCTCAGTTCTGGAATCAGCAATTGTTTCTTGTTTGGAACATTTCCAACTAATCGCTGCTCCATTCAGAGTAAACAAGTAACCAGACATGGATTTAAAGTGATCTTTATCAGACTGAAAACCAGAATCAGTAAAGCCTTCTAGTTTCAGTTCTTCATTTCCATACACCATAAAGATATCCTTAGTCCTTCTCAAGTACTTAAGAATCATCTTAACGGCTTTCCAGTTTTCTTCACCTGGATTAGACTGATATCTGCTCGTTACACTAAGTGCATGAGCCACATCAGGTCTTGTACATAACATTGCATACATAATGCTACCAATAGCTGATGCATAAGGTATATGATTCATCCGTTCTCTTTCTTCAGGTGTCTTTGGAGACATTGTTTTAGAAAGTGAAACCCCATGACTCATTGGAATATATCCACGTTTGGATTCTTCCATACTAAACCTTTTTGGTACCTTATTTATGTACGTAGACTGGGATAGTCCGATCATCTTTTTAAATCTATCTCTATAGATTTTTATCCCTAGGATAAAAGATGCTTCTCCCAAATCTTTCATGTAGAACTGTTTAGACAACCATATCCGTGTTGATTGTAACATTCCTATATCATTCCCAATGAGTAAAATGTCATCAACATAGAGAACAACAAATGCAACTGCATTCCCACTAACCTTCTTATAAACACATGTTTCATCCGGATTCTTATGAAAATCAAACGTTTTGATTGTTTCATCAAACCGAATGTTCCAACTCCTCGAAGCTTGTTTAAGTCCATAAATGGACCTTTGAAGCTTATAAACCATTTGTTCGCTCCCACTGGATATGAAACCCTGCGGCTGTTTCATATAAATGTCTTCCTTAATGTTTCCATTAAGAAAAGCAGTTTTCACATCCATTTGCCATATCTCGTAGTCATAATACGAAACTATGGCTAGCAATATCCGAATAGATTTAAGCATTGCTACTGGTGAAAAAGTTTCCTCATAATCAATTCCTTGTTTTTGTGTATAACCTTTAGCAACCAGTCTTGCTTTAAAAGTATTTACTTCTCCATCTCCACCACGTTTTCGTTTGTAAACCCATTTACAACCTATGAGTACAATACCCTGTGGTGGTTCAACCAAAGTCCATACTTTGTTTGAATACATGGAGTCTATCTCGGATTGCATAGCTTCTTGCCATTTATCTGAGTCAATGTCCGACATTGCCTCATCATAGCTTATTGGATCATTATCCAAAAGGAGTCCCTCTTCATTGTTCTCTAAAAATAGGTATAGCCTGTAATATCCCGTCAATTTATCAGTATAAATTATATTTGTAGTTCCGATGTTATTTTCGGAATTATTTATTTTCAGTTGTTTCAGTCGAAATTACCGGAAATTATTTTCGACGTACCGTTTAAGTTCGAAATAATTTTGGTAATTAAGTGTTAGGCTTAATTAAGTGATTAAGACTTAATTGATGATTAATCGAAATTAATCATCATTAGTATTTTAAAATGCCGTGCACTATTTGTTTTTAGCATTGGAGAATACAAAATCATGCTAAGAAGCCGTGCATTTTGTAAGTATTGTGGTGAAATGTCCCATTTTCTTTATTGTTAGTGGGGTTATGTATGTGGCATTATGAGGCCTAAGAAAGGTTACATGTATGACATGTGTCCTAGCATTATTTTGCATGTATGTCAAGTGTCTTAGGAGAATTATCTCCAAATCTTCTCACCTTTCTTCGGACATGATTAAATGGGAGACTTCGGAAATTTTGTTCCATTTTTCTTCTCCCATTATGCTAAGTACCGAAATATTGAGAGATTTTAGTGGTGTTGGTAGAATTTTCTTTTCATCTTCTCTACATGTTAAGTTCATACATATTTTTCCCAACTTCAGCCTTCTTATCATTGAGGGAGAATAGTGTTAAGGGAGGAGTGTTCTTAAGCTCCGTACACGTCCGGCAACCACACGAAATACCCGTCGCACATTGCACCACAAGCACCCGCACGAAGACGCACATACGCGGAGAGTCGCACCGAGCACGGTAATCCGAGGACACGCACACGACAACGCACGCACGCGGAGGGTCACGGCCAAGTTCGGGAATTCGAGAAGATTAGTCACTCGGGCTTAATCGGAGGTAATTCCCGACGGTTGTTGACCGAAATTGTCATGTTTATTAAGTTAGATTTAGTAAGACGTGCATGCGTGTTATGTGTGGTAAAA
>CACSLK010032581.1:14936-27080 GCA_902706635.1 Striga hermonthica | reverse complement strand
GAAGTTATTTGACGGGGTGGTGTGAAAAAGAAAAAATAGATACATAATGGGGTGAAAAAGATTTTGACCCATATTCATTCCTGAGCTCATTTTGGGGATGTCATCAACCCAACGCACTTGGACACAGTGACCGTAAATAATTTATAACGGCACATCATATAAACACACTTATTTACCAAAATACCAAGTATGTCATCCTAGCAAAATAGGAATCACCCTTGATAAATCAAATAAATAAGTAATGAATACATATGCCCATTTTATATTATCTTACAACTTAAGAGTACGCATCAATTACTAAAGGTCAAGATTACAACAACGGTCAGTGAGTCTCATAATCTTATCCTTCCGTGGTCCTGTTCAACACCTATCATAGGTGCTAGTGTAATTCTCCAGTCAAAGACCAATTGAATCAAGAATACACTACAGTCTTTTTCCAAGAGGGGTCTCGCTGCCTGTCTAGACTGTGACCGAATAGTTTAGTCTTACATGGAACTGATAGGTGATCGTTCTGTTCAAAACACTTCGAACCACATTATCTCAATGTAAGACAAGGAGTATGATAGCATAAATAAATAAACTGCAAGCATATGTACTTTGACCGAAACATGAAGGCCAGATCAAAATGGAATTGATAGAGTCTGCAAATTGGAGCTTTTACAGCATACCTCTAACAAAACTATACTTAGAAACATCAAAAGAAGCTCATCTATTCTCTTAGCGGTATCGCCCTAGCTATGGCGACACTCCCTGGACTTAAAGAGGCCTACTCCTCGGCTCTCTAACTAGCGTACCTTCCGCCACAAGGTGGTCGTAGGTACTACCTCATGTGTAAACTCAGATCAACGTGAGACTCAACTAAGTTTTCCACGTGTTCGAGCTCGAGTACAACTCCTCAAACTCGAGGCTTGGAGAAATTTGCTAAACATTTCTCGGGAATTGCGGGAAAAAAAAACTTTCGAGTAGAAGTGTGAAGGTGGTATGCGAGCAATATGCCACAATTCGCATACCCTATCGCATAACTGAAATAACTGAAAGATGAAAGATATAAAAAATAAATAAAAAATACACTTTCGAGTAGAAGTGGGAAGGGGGTATGCGAGCAATATGCGGCAATTCGCATACCGCCTCTCATAGCTGAAAGATGAAAGAAATACGAAAAAACTTATTATGCACCAATTCTGCGAATAATATGCGACGTTGGTATGCAGAATAATTTTTTCGACTAATAATCGCAGTTCATTCGCCTAACAAAAATAATTATTTAATGGGCGACGGACCGCGATTGACCGAATCGTACATCGAATCTCCGCATATTTGTCGCCCATGCTCATACCGGTCGTCTATCTATCGTATAGTGTTTCGTATATCTCTTCGTACTTTGTGGGGTGAAAAACTTAACTTTTTATTGGGCGGTATGAAAAACTTAGCAGGACTTCAAAATGGGGTGAAAATAGCTATTTCCTCTAAAGTTTATCACTTGAAGTACATAAAATGACACAAAATAAAATTTGGCACTTAGGTTGTAACGCCCCGTTATTCATGAATGATTTGGGATTATTTATTATGTTTATTATTGCATATTTATTTCTATTATTATTGATTGTCTAAATATTATTAATTGCTTAAATGTCAAATTGCTATTATTATTATTATTATTATTATTATTATTATTATTATTATTATTATTATTATTATTATTATTGTTATTATTATTATTTGTCTAAATGATTGTTATTAATTAAATAAATATATAGTTGTGTGAATTATGAGTGTATATATATATATATAAAATCATTTAGACAAATAATAATAATAATAATAATCATTTAGTACCCGAACCGACCCCTTTTCCCTCTCTTTAGTTGGCTATGACCAAGTTTTGGAGTGAACAACCCTAGAGTTATATATACAAAGAAACCCTCAGCTGATTGTTAAAAACCTCGCGCACACCATTCTCTCTCTCTCTCTCTCGCAGAAATCTATCCATCTCTTGTCATCTCTCTTCGCTATTCGCAATCCCTCAAACCCGCCGCACATCAGAGAAAAAGAGAAATCTCTCTCATCCCTCCATCCCTCTCTTGCAATCGATCACGCCATCATCACCACCTCGACGTCTTCATCTCTTTGCCCGTACACACCAGCAGGCCCGACGATCGTCTCAACACCCCCTGCTCAGGTTCCGTTCGTACACCATCGCGGACCACCAACGTCGCGATCATCTTCCACACTGCCAGCAACGAAACCGCCAACGTCGAGACCTCCATCGCCGTTGTCCTCCGCTGCCAGGCCACCGCACGCGACCATTGTTTGCTGCTCGCGCACATTGTTGTACCGTGTTGCCGCTGTTCGTGCATCCCGATAAGTTGTCGACGCTGTTCCGAGGCCCGTGATCCAGCGCAAGTCGACCCCGTCAGACGCGCATCAACTGGGTGAGTCAAACGTAGTTGTCGAGCTCGAACCGGCAGCCATCTCGGCTCTATTTTCGACCCTTACTCGCGATATACCCAAGAACGGTACCAAGGCTGTCATTTCCCCTCTATTTTTTATGTGTATTATGTCGTACCTTCATGCCTTGGTATCATAATATGTTAGGGCCTATTTCTTTATGATAATGCGTTGATCTGTGTTGAGTTTCGATGAAATCAAATGAGATCAATTTAGTTTCGTGTTAGGACTGTGGAAAATGGAACCTTGTTGAGTCCATGGCCTTATGGCAAAGGTCTTGGACGAATTGGTCGAGTTTCGAGTCGTATATGAATTTTTGAAATGTGACTAGCTGCTGAGTTTTGTAAAATTTATGATAAATCGCATGCTGTTCTGAATGACATGAAATTTTGTTTGTGATATCCTCTTATGATTATACATGTCCTGTAAAAATTTAGGGTTTAAATTCCATCTGTAGCTATTTTAATTAATTATTTTGATTTCTGGGAGAATCGTGTAAATTGCATATAAAATCGAGTTGTGCTCCAAAATGGCTGAATTTTGATATGTTGTCCCTGAGTCATATTTGGATGTTGTATAAAAATTTCATAATTTTTGGACGTCGTTTGCTAGGATAAATAATTATTTGTAGTATTCTGCTGAACATTGTTTTAATTATGAAAAATCTCCCCTTTACTTTAAATTGCTGAATTTTGGTGCGCATACTCCTATTATGTTGTATTATGTGGCATAAAATTTTCAGAATTTATTATGGTCATTAAGATAGGTTTTTGATTAAAATGAGGTTTATGTTGAATCTTGCCAGAATTTCTATAAATTGTATGTTTGATGTTTAGAGCTGGAATATTTATATGTTGATCCTCACATGCTGTAGTTTCCTGTGTAAAAATTTCAAGTCCTAAATCATTCATTAGGCCAGGCTATGAATTTATGCCCGTTTTTGCCGAAATCTTGATTTTATTTTATAAAATCGTGTGTTTCGAGTTAAGAGCTAAACTTGGTGATATTACTATGTTCATGTAGGGCCCCGTGCAAAAATTGGAATTTTCAAATATTATTTATCATTATTGTTTGAACTAATTCTCTATATTGTAATGTTAGCCCGATAATTCTCGTTTAGACTTATTAATTGATTAGATGTTCTTGTCTAATTAAAATAGTAAGTCGCATTATCCTGTGGTATTATTAGTCGTCAACCGTGTTAATCAGAAATTCGTGTTATCCCGGTTTCTTATCGAGCTTTGAGTTTATTACTTGGCCTTTTCGCTAAAACCTTATATTTTTCCGTCCCAATTGAAGTCTATATCCTTGCCATGACGATTTATTTAAATTTCAGCCCAACAAGATTAATTTCTCTAGCCCATTGTGATATTAAAAGAATGGCCCAATACCTTAGCCTTTTTACATGTATTCCCAAGGGCCAATTTAATTGTTTTAATTAGCCCAATGACATATTAAATTCCAGCCTAATTTGGTTTGGCTCAAATGTATAAAAAAGTCTTCAACCCTTTAAAAAAAAAAAAAAATCGTGACCTGGTCGTCTTCTTCAAAGCACGTTCAAGTTCGGTTGCGATTTTTGGGCGAGATATCTCGCACGTCCTCCTCTCCCCGTCGTTCAAATACTAGATAGAACCTGGTTTTTCCCTCATCTTCAAACCACAAAAACTCTCGTCAGACAAAAAAAGAGATCGCGTACCCGAATGTAACACCCCGTTTTACTTAAAAAATTTACCGAATAAATTTAAAAAAAATCAGAGTTAATTTTTTGCAAATCTAAAATTAAATTTTAAAACTCAACGGGCGCCACTTATCTACTAAGAATAAATTAAACAAAAATACAAACACATAACCCAAACATAAAACAACAAGGAAGTATCCATGCCCGCATAGCTAACAAGTTATAAACAATAATTCCATGCATTTATTAAGTTCCCAAAATAACCATAAGTAAAGCATAATCCCAGAAGGTTTCAATCCGACATAACTTAATTATCCAAATCAAAACAGTAAAATAAAACCAAGTCATGAAACAACAATTCAACATGGTCATAAATAAGCAGAAACATATATCATGGTAACATAATCGACCCATTGACCACATCTCGCTCGTCTTTATGCCACCGCCTCCAGCTCATCTCAACCTAAAGAAGGAAGAGAAAACAACAACAGAGAACAAACAATGGGTGAGCATAACCAACAAGCTGACCATTATCGCACGGTTATCCAGTATAAAGCATTTTAAAACATTTTCACAGTATGCATAGAATCCAAGGTCTAAACGCCCTACTCAGCCCTATCGCAAACCTCCTATGTACATACAACAACCTTCCGGATACAACAGCATGGAAGTAACTGGAAACCTTCCCACCCCCGGGTACAACGGTTCGTAGGATCCTTTCCAGGAGACAGTGGAGATGTTTTTCCCCTTCCGGGTACAACGGCTTGGGGCGTCTCCTCCCGGATACAATGTGACCTCCCACTGTTTTTGCATTCATCAAGGCACTATTGTACGGGACACCTAGACTAGGGTTCTCACGCATACAACAATTTTCAAACGAAACATTATACGAATAAAGAGTGCAATAATTATGGAATACATCACAAATGTACCCACCTGTTTGCAGCGATAGTTCACAATCACGAATCTCGAAAGCAGGGCGAGGTCAACACCTCTAGACACCTACATTAAGTCCAGATACTAAAGTCAACTCTTTATCTAGACCTAAGTAGAAAATCACAAATTCGACTTAGCCAAACTTGATTCGACTAAGTGGTTCGTGAAGTCCTGTGGACGTTGGAACTCTAGAACTTAGACTCAAAAAACCAAACATTAGATTTCATGTAATATCACATAATCGATAGGTCAAACAAGTTACAATCTCAACAAGAAAACCGGTTTATAGATTTTGACACAACTGCTACATTTTTAAAAAATAGAAAACAATATATATCACATAATTAGTTTGATCAAGCTCCCAAACGAGTTAGGTTCTGAAACTTGGACATAAAGTCCTCTTCACTGGAATTAATAAATCCACCAATTTTCAGCCCCAAACTCAGTATACCCAATTTTATAAAATTTAAATACCATATCAGCAAAAACGAGCATAAAATTCAAAGCCTGACCTAACGAACGAATTAGCACCTAAGATTTTTACTGGATCAAGTTCAGTAAAAAATTCCAGCAATTAACATTAAGTAACAAATTTTAAAAATTCATACAAGTTTCAGCAGTTTATCAAATTTTTATTAAAACCCGAACCAATGTGAACTCAAAAAATTCTAATCTTTTTACAGCATGAAACTACACATAAAAAAAGCATCTCTGCCAAAAATCAGAATTTTTGAATAACTGACCAATTTATCAAAATTAAAACACTATTCAGCAGAAACCGTAAACAAATTATTTACCCTCTCAATATCAATCAAAAATTCTAAAACTTTTACACAGCAACCAAATCAGGCAGATTGACAACATATTAAAATTTCATGAATTATGGAGCACTACACAATGTATTATGAATTTAACATGAATCTGACCAGAAATCGCTATAATTTGTAAAAATAGCTACAGACGTCCGAAAAATCCAAAATTTTTACACGAGTTATATAATAACCAGAGGAATTTACAGTAAAAATGTCACAACAATCGGATTAGTGTATAATTTTTAAAATTCAAACACCGAAACAACGAGCATAAACGATTATAAATTCATAAACGACTCGATTTAAGACGAAATCGTCCTAGGTCTTCACCATAAGACCAAGGACTCAATATGTTCCAGCCCCACAGTAACTTAACACGAGTTAACGTGTTTTCGTTCGATTCACACGAATCGACAACGATCACACATAACACGACAATTATCGAAAGGAATCGAAACAACGTGCACATTAGATCATAAGGCACGATTAATTCATGTAGCATATCAAATCAACATGTTGAGTATGAGCAATCAAGACAAATGCATGCAAAATTTAACGAGGGATCGAGACTTGTTATCGTTCTCGGGACAGGGTACAAAAAACGAGAACGAAAGAACGAACGAGCTCGACGACTTGCTATTGGGGCTGACCACGAAACCGGGAATGACGGCTTGCGATGCTGTTCGGTACTGAACACGACTAGAACAGCAACAGGTCTCACGAACGGCAACGGGGATGGCGATTCCTACGACGAACGGCTCGACCGCTCTCGCTTGGGCTCGCCGGTGGAAGAGTAGCGAATGGGGCGGCGATCTGAGGTCTCGACAGAACTTGCTGGTCGTGGACTTCGGAGGTGCAGCGGAGTTCGGTGGTTTACGGCTTGCTGGACAGTTGCTGCGTGGCGGAGAAGGCTCGCCGGAAGCTAGTTCACAGGGTGAACGGAGGTGATGATGATCGGTGATGGTGGCAGGAGAAAAGCGATGGTGGTGGCACTGGTTGACGAGGGTGACGATCGCAGGTCCTCGCGGCAGCTGGTGGTCGGCCGAAGTCGACGGTGATGGCACCAAACGCGGTGGCTACGACGGGACAACAAGAGATGGGGTCACCGAGATAAGGACTCGCCGGGGAGGGTTGGTCGCGACGGTGAAGGGAGAAGGATAGATATGAGCATCGATCAGTTTATCTCTTTTTCTTTTCTGTTTCAAATCGCGAGAGACAGAGAGAGATGGAGCAGATTTACAAGAGAAAAGGGTTGAGATCATCTTGGTTGCGGCGAATGAGGGAAGAGGGAGATTAGATTTAAAAGCCTAGGGTTTTTAATGTCTTGGAATATAAAACACACACACACACACGCACAAAAGAAAAACCAGTTCGGGCTCGGGCTCAAGCTCGATTCAACGCGGCGGTTCAACAAATAAAAACTCGGCCAGTCCAAACGGTTCAACGCGGGCTTGAGAAAATAAATCGTCTCTCGAGCTTTATTTTAATAGCACGATACCAATAAATAAAACCAGTAATAAATAAATTACACATGTTATCTTAAAATAAATATAATAATAATATTTAGACATACCATAATAATAATAATAATCATTTAGGCAATTTATCACAATTAGACAAATAATAATATTTAGACATACCATAATAATAATAATAATAATAATAATAATAATAATAATAATAATAATAACAATAATAATAATATTAATTATAAATAATCTATAAATAACCACAATTAAACGGGGCATTACACTGAATTCCGGCGGGCCCACTCCCTCCTCCGATCATCCCAACCTCCGGCAACCCTGTTCTTCGTCGTCCATCACCGAGCTTCCAGTTTCAGCAGGTCGTGAGGAACCTCGGTCTGTGGCCAGGTCGATTGCAAGAAGCATTAAGTCCAGAGTTCCGACTCCTATTCGATCCCGTTTGTCTCGTCCGTTTGTCAACCGACCTAGTCGATTCCTGAAGAGAGGCATTCGGCGAACCTTCTTGTTATATTTTTATGCTCCTGTATAGCCGTTGATGATATCGTGTTCTTCGAATCGTTTTCTCGTTAAATCGTTCGCTTTAATTATTTGATCGTATCTCGTTTTGTTTGTGGATTATTTCGGGGATAATCGGAACTCTTGTTTTGTGAGAAATTGGTTCATGATGTTGCTGTGATAAATTTGTTGTGTTTCGGAGTCTCGCTTTATTTTTTCAAGCCTTGTCGTCATCGTTGTGTCATTCATTTGTTTTCGAACTACATATTGTCGTTTTGACTTTCGACCCTTTAGAACCGGCTTTTAATGTTTCCCAAAACTTTGTAAATGTGTTATTTTCGTGGACGTTTTGTATTCTCGACCCGGTTGCTGTGGAATTGTTGTCGTCGAGTTCCGTCGGAATTTTTCCATTTAGTTCAGTCTTTTTTAAATTCTGTAATTTTCCCAACTCTGTTCAGTATGTTAGTCGCAGGCCTTTCATTTTCATTTCAGAAATTATGAGTTCAATTAAAATTACAACCCGACGTGTAGCGCAGCGGTTTCTGTGCTCAGGTATGGGTAGAGGGTCTCGTGTTCGAACCTTGAGGCCTGCATTCCGTTCTTTTTTTTTTCTATTTTTCCAAATAAATTCTCCCCAGCAGTATGGCGCGCGGGCTGTACAGCTCGAAGTAGGCCCGCACGCGGCTCGATGTCGTCTGCAGCAGTCAGGACCCGCGTCCGATTCCAAGCTCGCGAAGCCTGGTCCAGCCCGCACCCCTATTCAGCTTTGAAGCCTAAGTTCTTTTTTTTTTTAGCCAGGCCCAATCCGGAGCGGCCCAATGCGCGTGTCAACGGCCCAACAGCGCCTTTATACTCTCCCAACGTAGCCTAATTCGGCTTTTGAGCTAATTTTTGTATTCTGGAGCCCCTTTTTCGTACCAATTTCAATCCTAAAAATATTCATAAAATAAGAAAAATTTGGGAATAATTATTTTAAGTCCCGAGTCCCATTTTTAAAAAATGAGAGAGTTCTAAGTCACGAAAAACCCGATTAAAACCCTCAAGGCTTATTTTTTATTAAGTATGGGTTTTATATTAAATTTGAGTAGTGAGATAGATTACTGATATTTTATCTCGCATGAATGTAGGTGTTTGAGGAGTCGAGCCCTCGACCTACGTACTTGCTTTTGTGTGCAGTATTCTACCGCGATTTCCAGGTGGGTTTATTTATGAAATTGTTATGCCATAAATGATTTATGTTTGTTGGATGGTGTGATCAATGTATGCATGTGGACCATGTAACCTTCGATGTGAGCTGTACCGGTCATCGAACGGTTATCCCCGTAGTTATAGAACGGACCCCGTTGGGGTAATCTCCTCTTTACGCCAGTAAGACCAGGGCTGTGCTCGGTCGGCGGTATGAGACCAGAGCGGAGCTCGGTCGGTGGATGAGACTAGGGCGGAGCTCGGTCGACGCTATGAACCCCGTCGTAAGTCCAATGGTGGAGCCGGCCTTCGGGGGGATACTCATACTGTTTGGGCATCGTTGTAAGGCTTGAGCGAAGGCATTCGATACGTGTATCAGCAGTAGTCTATTGATATAGGTGTGCACATGAGACAATTTATGACTTTGGATAGGAGATATGATAGTTGATTGATTCGTATACATGCTGCGACCATACCTATTTTATTGAATGTTATTTATGTGCATAGTGGTGAGCACCACAGATTCATATTATACTCATCCCACCTGCTCTTCACGGATGCAGGTTAAGCAGGTTGCAGGCGGTGAGGCGAGGCGAGTGGTGGTCGGTCTAGATCACTTGATGACCAAACCATTGATTGTATTGCTTCCGCTATTTGAGTTTATTTATGAACCTTGGATATTTATGTTTGACACATTGGTTGGGGAGATGCCCCGTTGACACTATGATGTCTCTATTTGGAAATTTTGGAAACCCGATTTGGGTAGTTATGACTTGGGATGAAACCTTTGATAAGGTGTTAGAATATGTTTTGATGTCATTACTATGATTAAGTATTTTGTATATGTGATAATGTTTTGGAAATAAATGAGTAACGCCTCAAATGATTGAAATGAGTTTGCAAAATTAAATTGATTTTTCTGAAAAGCTATGAATTTTCAGTAAATCAAAGTGGGGCGTTACAGTTCACTTATGAGAATTATGTGTTAAAATTTAGAGCTTAATTCGTTCGTTAGCCTGACCATCTTGAATTGATGTGTTTTCCCATAATTGATTTCGAGTCGAGCCTTAGTGCTAGTTCCAAGTGTTCCAATGTCCACAAAACTCTACGAAGGACTTAGTTGAATCAAGACTAAGTATGATTTGTGTTCTTCTTCTAAGATCAAGATAAGATGCTGATTGTAGTATCTTGACTTATTGTAGGTGCTTGACGAGCCGAGCTCGCTGCATACCCAATAGTGTTTGTGCTTATCTCTTGCTCTTCCAAGTGAGTGTTTATTTGAAATTTCCTATGTCGTAAATATTATTAATGTTTACTTGTGGTATGATCAAAGTATGCATGTGGATCATGTAGCCTTCGATGTGAGTTGTACCGGCCATCGAACGGTTATCCCCGTGGCTATAGAACGTACCCGATGGGTAGTCTCTTTTATTATTGTATGGCAGTCAGGGCGTGAGCCTTGGCTGGTGATCCTCGTCTGTAAGACCAAGGCGTAGGTCTTGGCCGTCAGAGTGGATTTACTCCTATTGGCCGGGCACTCGTTGTAAGGCCTGAGCGAAAGTGTTCGGTATATAGTCCGGCAGTAGTCTATTGCTATAGGTGTGCATGAGTCTGATTATTGATATTATTGATGGGAGATTGGGATAGATAACTGTTTCGTATACATGCTGCTACCGTACCTGATTTGTTTATGATTAATGTTATATTATTGAATGATGTTTATTGCATTGTAGTGAGCACCACGGTTTCCATTTTTGCTCACCCCCACCTGCTCTTCATGGATGCGGATTAGTAAGTGCGGGCCCGACGGAGGGATGCGAGTTGTGGTCGGTCATAGATGACCAACTTATTATTTGATATTGCTTCCGCTTAATGAAATGATTATTGTTATTATTGCATCTTGATTATTGAGGATTAAATTACTGATGATTTATGATTGACTATTGAGGATTGATTATTGAGGATTTATGATTGAATTATTGAGGATTTATGATTAATATTGAGGATTGATGATTGATGATTGAGGTTTGAGATTATTCTTGAATATTGATATATGTTTTGAAAAATGAGTAACGCCACAAGTGATTTTGAAAATAAATTTGAAAAATTTATTACTGATTTTCGTCAAATAAAAGTGGGGCATTACAGTTTGGTATCAGAGCCAGTCTGTGTTTCTATAGGCTGCTCTAAGTGTGAATTACTTAATTATGTAAATTGACCTTATGTATGACCACTTGCTCTCGTCGTGCCGCGCCAACTCAGGTATGAGTACCTAAGAATTTCTGGGATATGTGTGTTATAATTCATTATTGATATGATAAATCGGGGCTTAGGAACTATCTACCTTTGTCTTAAATTCGAACTCTAGTGTTGAACTCTAGATTTTCTTATTATTTGTGCTAAATTTTCGGCCTATTCAATGTAGAATTATGGCTCGTCAAACCCGCAACAGCCAACAACATCAGTAGCCACCCCCACCTCCACCTCCACCTCCACCCCATCAGCAGGCTCCCAACCAAGTAGATGATCATCTCAACATTGTCCTTCGGTTTCAGCGGTTCACCCCATCGGCTTTCACCGGTGTTGAGGGCCCCACAGCTGTGTCCGAGTGGATTCGTAAGCTCGAGCGAATCTTTGATCTCCTTCGGTGCTCGGACGATTAGAAAGTAGCATGCGGCCATTACCAGCTTGATGGCGATGTCGCACTGTGGTGGGAGGATTTTTGGAGGCTGAGGCCGAGTGAGCTGGCTAACCTCAATTGGGATGGATTTAAGCAAGTGGTACTCGAAAAGTACCCACAGAGTAACCGTGCTAGGATAGAGCGCGAATTTTGGGATCTCCACCAGCGGACCCGATCTATCAAGGAGTATGAGCAGAAGTTCACCCGCATGAGCGCCTTTGCTCCTCATATGGTGGACACCGAACTGAAGAAGACCACAAAGTTCAGTATTGGTCTTCACCCCACTGTATGCATGCATCTTACGTGCCAAGGGAACCTTCCCTATGGCGAGACTGTCATCCGTGCTGTTCAGCTAGAGAGTTGTCAGGCTCTCCATCTCCCCATTCCTTCTGCTCAGATAGTTCACCCCATTTTCTCCGTGCT
>CACSLK010032554.1:30268-40865 GCA_902706635.1 Striga hermonthica | reverse complement strand
TTTAAATTCCGCTGCATTATTTGTTCCGTACGAGTATATCGAACCCAACAGGAACTACATCTGAGGCCGCATTGCTTCTTCGCTCGACTTGTGGTGAATTGGCATACTGTTGGAAAATCAGTAATATAAAATTGGGTATGACCTGATTTTGACTGATTTGTTGATGGCTAAATATTTAATTCAGATGGAATTAAATTGTGTAGAATAAATTCTACGTTCCGAGTAGAAACTCGTAGTATATTTGATTTCTCAATACTGATTTTCGGTGAGTGGGAAATAAATGTTAGCCTTAAATGGGCACGCAGAACGTTGGTTGTGGGATTCGAATGGTTAAAAGTCTTATCCCACAGAAAAATCTTGAATGAGATTAACTCTCTTTATTATGATAAAGAGAGTTGGAGAGGTCACAAACAATAACAAAGTTATCTACCATATGTTGGTATATAAACCGAGTTGGTTTTGGACTTGGGTTTCGACACAACCCGTGTGACATCGTTCCAGGTACATTGAACCTGGATGTGTGACCTTTCAACCACATAACAGTTTCAAGAGTTATGAGGTGAATTAATGTTGAGTTAAACCTGAAACGTTTTGCAATTAAAACCAAGTCATGAATGGATGTTAATGGCTTGGTGGTTACAAGCCATAAATGGTTGTTAATGGAGCCATGAATGGTTGTTAATAGCTTGGTGGTTACAAGTTTTGAATAGTCATCAAAACTAGCCATGAATGGCCTTTAATGGCTTAGTGATTACAAAATGAAGAGCCATCCCCCACCTAGGTGGAAGTCCTATAAATAGGACAGTGTAGAGACTGAATGAGATACGAAAACACACAACATTTTCATGCAATATGAATACTCTCAAAGCCTCACGCATCATATCATAGTGCTCAGTTTTCGTCTTCGAATCCGTTCACTGGAACACTGAAGTCTGGTGTGCTACAGCTTCCGAGTGTATTACCGTTGTATCTTTGGGGACATTACGCACAGACCCGTCAGCACTATACGAAGCGTATTTGTCTTGCGGAAAGATTTCAATCGCCTCGGCTTTCAATCTGTCTGCATTTGAGTTGTAATTTTTTATTGGGTTTTAGTTCTTCTTGTATGAACTGAACACTTCAGTCAGTTAATAGGTTCCCGTTGTAATTCAAAACACACTTTGTGTAACAATCGCAACACAAATATTGTCAACCTACTGAACTGATGGCATCCACCGGAGAAGGATCACGAACTCAACATCCGATCAACCCCGCCGTGGCTAAGGACTGCAAGAGTCCTAAGAAGGCTGGGCCAAAGAAGGCACAACCGAGTGCCCTTGTTGTTGAACACGGCCCTATCCCGGGTGAACTGACCGACTTTGATATGTCGGGTGTGGTGTTTGAAGCCAATTTGGTGGATAACCCAAGAGAGTGGTTCATCGATACTGGTGCCACTAGGCATTTGTGTTCTGACATGGAGGTGTTCTCTGAATACACTCCTGCTACGAGTCGGAAACTTCACATGGGAAACTCCTCCACGTCTGATGTGGCTGGAGTGGGCACTGTGGTGCTGAAGCTCACTTCTGGAAGGGAGTTGAAGCTGAAGGATGTTCTGCATGTCCCAGACATCCGCAAAAATTTGGTCTCCGGATCACTTCTTGTTGAGCATGGATTTAGGCTGGTGTTTGAAGCTAAGAATTTTATTCTTAGCAAGAATGGAATATTCCTTGGTCGTGGTTATCTCGACAAGGGATTGTTCAAAATGAATGTAATGACTGTGAGTCGTGTAACCGTTGATAATAAAAAGCCCATTTCTGTTTATACTGTTGAGTGCTCTGATTTATGGCATATTAGATTAGGAACATGTGAATCTAAATGCAATTAAACAGTTGATGAACTTAGTATTAATTCCTAATTCTAAAATTGAATCACACAAAAAATGTGAAATTTGTGTTGAAGCCAAAATGGCTAAATTACCTTTTCACTCGGTGGAAAGAAATACTGAACCGTTGGGTTTAATCCATACTGATGTATGTGACTTGAAGTTTGTGCAAATAAGAACGGGTAAAAGATATTTTATAACTTTTATTGATGATTGCACAAGGTTTTGCTACTTATATCTTTTAAGAAGCAAAGACGAGGTTGTGGAAGCTTTTAAAAATTATAAGACCGAAGTTGAAAATCAACTCGGAAAAAAGATTACAATAATCCGAAGTGATAGGGGTGGGGAGTATGTAGCTCCTTTTGAACAAATATGTTCTGAATATGGAATAATTCATCAAACGACGGCCCCCTATTCTCCACAGTCGAACGGTGTTGCTGAACGCAAGAACCAGACTTTAAAAGAGATGATGAATGCAATGTTGATAAATTCTAGATTACCCCAGAATATGTGGGGGTAAGCTGTTTTAACAGCAAATCATATTCTGAATAAAATACCACCTAAAGGGAAAATTGAGACTCCTTACGAAATGTGAAAAAATCGTAAGCCGTCTTATAAATACCTGAAAGTGTGGGGGTGTTTGGCTAAGGTTTCAGTTCCTGAACCAAAACAAATGAGAATCGGACCTAAGACGATTGATTGTATTTTTATTGGATATGCATACAATAGTACTGCATATAGATTTCTGGTTCATAAATCAGAAAATCCGGAGGTATCGGTTGGTACCACTATTGAGTCAAGGAATGCTATATTCTTCGAGAATATTTTTCCTTTGAAGGAAAGGGCAGAATCTAGTTCTAACAAAAGGACGTATGAAACTGGTAGTGGTTATGTACCAGAGGGTACTGATGAAGAACCGAGACGTAGTAAAAGGGTAAAAACAGTAAAAATGTTTGGACCTGATTTTATTACGTACATGTTGGATGATGAACCGAGTTCCATTAAGGAAGCTCTGTCTAGCCCAGATGGACCACTCTGGGAAGAAGCTATAAATAGCGAAATCGAGTCCATTATGCAAAATCATACTTGGGAGTTGGTTGATCTCCCTGCGGGTTGTAAATCTTTAGGATGCAAGTGGATCCTAAAAAGAAAATACAAATCTGATGGAACGATTGATAAGTTTAAAGAAAGATTAGTGGTCAAAGGCTTTAAACAAAAAGAAGGGTATGACTTCTTTGATACCTATTCACCTGTAACACGTATAGCGTCAATTAGAGTGCTTCTCTCGATTGCTGCTTTGCACAATCTTGAGATTCATCAAATGGATGTCAAAACGGCATTCTTGTCACAATCTCATTACGTAGAGAAAGTGCTCAAGAAATTTAATGCCTATGAAGGTCCTTTGTCTAGGACACCCCTTGATCTTAGCATAAATCTGGAAGCCAATAAAGGTCAACCAGTTGCTCAATTGGAATATTCACGGATAATAGGGAGTCTAATGTACTTGACGAATTGTACACGACCAGACTTGGCCTATCCGGTGAATAAGTTGAGTAGATTTACGAGCAATCCCAGTCATGAGCACTGGAATGCTTTGAAAAGGGTACTGAAGTACTTAAAGTACACCCTTGGATACGGGCTAAAATACTCGAGATATCCAGAAGTACTTGAAGGATATTGTGATGCAAGCTAGATATCGGATTCGAGAGATTCTCACTCCACAAGTGGATATGTCTTCTGTATCGAAGGAGGAGCTGTTTCGTGGAAGTCCACAAAACAAACATGTATAGCTCGGTCAACCATGGAGTCGGAGTTCATCGCTTTAGATAAAGCTGGTGAAAAAGCCGAGTGGCTTCGAATCTTTTTATCCGATATTCCATGTTGGAATAAACCTTTGTCGCCTGTGATGATTCACGGTGATAGCCAAGCTGCTATAGGAAGGGCGCAAAGTAACACGTACAATGGTAAGTCTAGACATATTCGTCGTAGACATAATACCGTTCGCCAATTGATCACAAATGGTATTATTTCTATTGACTACGTAAAGTACAAGGAAAATTTGGCTGATCCTTTTACTAAAGGATTGAATAGAGATCAATTGGGAATACTGCTAGAGGGAATGAGATTAAAAATCCACAATGAAAAGAATGATCATAGTGGGAACCCTACCTTGCTGAATGGAGATCCCATAAACTTGGTTCAAGGGGAAAACTAAACTATGAAAATTCAGCGGAGCACTTGGAACATTAGAATGTCCAAATCATTCCCTAAAAGCAATCCAAGTGCAAGATTAGCTGTTGATTGTGGTGAGGGTAAGTCATCTGGACTTTTAATGAATCTCTAACCTTTTAAAGATGGAGTAATAAAAGATACTCTTGACAGGGAGGTCACCTATATAAGTGTGAAGTGAGGGCCGCTTCAATTGTAAACACTTATGAATCCAAAGTGTTGTCCATGGCCAAAACGGACACAACAATAGAACGGAATGGAGTTAAGGCTCTATTGTGTGAATGTCATTGTCTTGGTGTACACTATGGAGGAATAGTTCAAGGCACTATGTCCACTAAGCCGCCAGTACATCCGATGATGTTTACTAAGAAAGGTTCAAAGCCACAAGCCACCTTTTCTGATGCAATAGGGTCTTGTGAGGATTGAGCACAAGAGTCTGCATACAGGCATACATTTGATTTCCACTCATGTGGGGGATTGTTGGAAAATCAATAATATAAAATTGGGTATGACCTGATTTTAACTGATTTGTTGATGGCTAAATATTTAATTCGGATTGAATTAAATTGTGTAGAATAAATTCTACGTTCTGATTAGAAACTCGTAGTATATTTGATTTCTCAATACTGATTTTCGGGAAATCAGTATTGAGAAATCAAATGTTAGCCTTAAATGGGCACGCAGAACGTTGGTTGTGGGATTCGAATGGTTAAAAGTCTTATCCCACAGAGAACTCTTGAATGAGATTAACTCTCTTTATTATGATAAAGAGAGTTGGAGAGGTCACAAACAATAACAAAGTTATCTACCATATGTTGGTATATAAACCGAGTTGGTTTTGGACTTGGGTTTCGACACAACCCGTGTAACATCGTTCTAGGTACATTGAACCTGGACGTGTGACCTTTCAACCACGTAACAGTTTCAAGAGTTATGAGGTGAATTAATGGTGAGTTAAACCTGAAACGTTTTGCAATTAAAACCAAGTCATGAATGGATGTTAATGGCTTGGTGGTTACAAACCATGAATGGTTGTTAATGGAGCCATGAATGGTTGTTAATAGCTTGGTGGAAACAAGTTTTGAATAGTCATCAAAACTAGCCATGAATGGCCTTTAATGGCTTAGTGGTTACAAAATGAAGAGCCATCCCCCACCTAGGTGGAAGTCCTATAAATAGGACATTGTAGAGACTGAATGAGATACAAAAACACACAACATTTTCATGCAATATGAATACTCTCAAAGCCTCACGCATCATATCATAGTGCTCAGTTCTCGTCTTCGAATCCGTTCGGGGGAACTCTGAAGTCTGGTGTGCTACAGCTTCTGAGTGTATTGCCGTTGTATCTTTGGGGACATTACGCACAGACCCGTCAGCACTATACGGGGCATATTTGTCTTGCGGAAAGATTTCAATCGCCTCGGCTTTCAATCTGTCCGCATTTGAGTTGTAATTTTTTATTTTGTTTTAGTTCATCTTGTACGAACTGAACACTTCAGTCAGTTCATAGGTTCCCGTTGTAATTCAAAACACACTTTGTGTAACATATACTATATACGCAAACACTGGTTCGAGCTGAAAACTAGAAATACATTCGATTTCGATTCAAAATCATGATCCATCGGTTCAAATTTCTTGTTTATAAAGGTGTTACAACAAATACTCGGCCTAGTGTTTGTAAGCACGGGCCCACCGCCCGGGTCTCACTGTTCCTGGAACTTGACAAGCACTCGTCCGACTCCTATTGCTTCTAAGTCTAACTAATTTTGAGTTACTTAAACCCAATATTTCCAAAAAATTTACCTCATTTATTTTACTTAGATTTGATTTCTATTCGCCATAAATGAATTTAGTAAATTTCAATTATTTTCATCTACGAAAAATGAACACTACAATTGTGTCATCAACACCATTTTCATTTTCTTACTTTAGTAACTTCTTATCTCTACTAGTATTTAATCCTGTGCATTTGCACAGATATAAAACACGTTTTTGTTTGTATTTATTAATTAGACATGTACTTCAATCATATAAAAATTAATACTTTTTCTTAAGTTATTTTTATCATTCAAAATTAATTGACATTTCAATTTTATTTTAACCATGCAACGTTTACATTAGTAACATGAATAAAAAATTTATATATTTGTGGCATATATTAAGAAAATTAACATACATAAAAAAGATTATTGGTGTTTCTGATTTTTAGAAAAAAAAATATGTGTCAATCATATTATTCTTCCAACAATGCAACCAAGTATAGCGGTTACAACTCTGAATGTGCCAATCAACTTTAAGTTCCAACATGAGCCGTTACACATTTGAATTTTATGCTACCAAATTTAGAATTCATTTAGTAACTGATCCAAAAAATAAATAATAAAAATATATATAGTAAGTTGTAACGGTTTTAGTAGATTAGTGAGTAATTAATTAAAACAATGTAACTCCTTTTGGAGGGAAATAAAAATAGATTTTATTAAATGTCTTATTAAATGCATCAGCTAGTAATTATATATATATAGATTCGAAAAAAAAACCTCGCCCCACGATATAAAATCCGATCTCAATGCCACCCCTCTTTCGGCGGCGCACTTCCTGTGTTCACTGGGCCGATTTCGACCGAGTCGTGGCTGGGTGCTTTCTTTCCGTCTTCGGGAGTGCTGCGGGTGGTTTGCTGGCAGCGATTCTTCCCCCCACCCTCTCTCCGATTTATCCCCCGTCTCTGGTGAGGTTGCCGACTGCTGTTGCAAGGCCTCATAGCAGGAGTTTGTCGGTCCATTTGGAGGCTCGATCTGTATGACCATGTTCTTCCTGGAGATCAACTTGGGTCTGGGTGAGCCCAACCCGCGGTCCCGTGCGCCCCTGTTCCGCCGGGTTGTAGGTCTTCGGGACAGACAGCTCGGTTGCAGGTTGTCGTCTCCTCCATCTCTCGTCTTGACTCTTGAGTCCTCCGGTGGGTTAGTGATGACTCTCTTCCTTTCCCTGGCGATGAAGGCCTTCGGGTCTCAAATTTGGGCCGAAAATTTGCCTAGGCAGTAGATTGACTGCCACTTTCGGGTTGGAGCTTTATTTTGTTGTTCGGTTAGTTTTCTTTGTTGTTGGTGTGACTGGGTATACGGTACAAGTGGTTTTGGCTTTTAGATGTTAGGTTTAGTGGAGGTTTTATCTATCTTGTTGTCTATTATGTATATGTCATTTTTTTTTCCTTTTTATTGCTTTTCATTCATTAAGTCCAACTCGTCTGACATTTAATCTCCTTTATGAAATTCTTCTCTCTCTCGTTTATGAGTTGGGTTTTTGTGTGTATGTAGGCTCCTCGTTGGAATTTACACCTTTTTAACACGTGTGCTTCTAAAGGAGTAGATCCAAATTTTCTCACTCCTTTGTATTCGTGGATACTCCTATTGTACTCTTTTGAATTTTTTGTTATTAATAATAATTATCGTTCCGAGGAAGAAAAAAAAAAAAAAAAAGGTACCTGCAAACTCATAAATAAAACATCAATTTTATTTTATCTTTATTTTACCTTCTACATAGGAATGTAAATCATGTCCATCTTGTACAAGCATTTCCCGAAATGGTTTTTTTACATCAATCAAAACCCCAAGAAACCTACCAAGCAAGAGCAACAACTTGCAACCTACACACACACACGCACACACACAAATGGACATGTTCTTTTTCTCTACATCTGTACACAAACTAAACTTAAATAAAACCTGCCAAAATTTCACGAAGACAATAGCTGAAGCAAATCTTGTGTTATTCATGTATGCAAAAGGTATCGGAAGCTAAATTCATACGGCATTATCTGAAAGTAGCGCACCAGAGGCTCGTGTTTCTTCCTCTCTATGCATTTCATTGCTTCATTTCCAAGTTCGTGTGGCAATTGGAGGCAAACCCAGTCCAATAACGACTCTATATCCTTGGCAAAGTCGAGAAGATACCAATCCAACAACTTGGGTAAGGCCAAAAGCTTTCGGGTTGTTGAAATTCCAATGGCTGCTTGTAAATACTCTCTTTTAGCTGTTTCCAGCTGGTTTTCAACTTGAGAAGCAGTGTACACCCGCACCTTCAATTGGAAATTTTGACAAAATAACTAAATTTCTCGCAAGAACATCGATGGTGAATTGTATAAATGCTCTCTTGAGGTTACATAGAAGTACGGAAAACCCCAATTTCAAAATTGCTTGCTTCCCCAAAAATAGGAGATACCATCTTTTATTTGTCACTAGGGAATAATTAAAAACACAAATATTCTTAAAACAAGGGTATTTTAATACCTCAAGGGGTAAATATAATGTTCAAAAGTTATAAATTGAACTTTTCTGATACGGTTAAACTCTGCAGTAGTTTTTCAAATAATCCAAACTGTTGATCGATTAAGGAATATCATAATTATTTATTGGAATCAGTTGTATCTGCTCTGACTATGAAAAATTACTTACAGCAGGGGAAGACCAGCTTCCACAAGAAAGTGCAAACGTTACCAAGGGTTCAGATAATTCCAAGCCAAACATGTTTCTTGTTGTCATCTCATCGTATTTTGCACCTTTAATGAAAGTCTGAGAAGATCAACTAAGTTAAAATTGTAAAGAGCAAAGGTGACTGAAAGATTGTCACTTTACAAGTTGTCTTACGTAGTTCGAGTGATAAGGCAATCTTAATATGAAATGCTCAATTGTTATTGCACTTAGAATGTGTCCACCAACATTCACCGTTGCCTGAGAAACAATGACTCATTTTTTCGTCAGCTCAGAAGCAAAAAACATCGTAAAGATTAATTTTTAATTCTAGAAAACCATTCCCTCAAAAACGGAAAATTAAGTGGTTAAAGGAAAAGATAAAAAGAAAAAACAAAAATTACCTTTTGCATTAGTGCTACAACAACTTCAGGGCTCTCTGGAATGCCATACTCAATAAATGCCTGAAATAAATGTCTTTGTTCAATCAGTTTTCGAAGTAGGTGTATTTATATTATAGTATATATAAATAAAATAAAGGACAATCAGAAGACGATAACAGAAAACCATTTTAATATGGTTGAAATAAGAAAACATTCATCACTGAGAGTTTAAAGAAGACAGACCATATTAATCGTGACCCAATATAAAATACAAGGATGAGTCCCACTTACATTCATCATGCAAGAATTGTAGATGTTTATCCAAAAAGCAAGCTTTTCTTGATGGGTGAGGCCCTTCAGCTCAACGGAAGCAAGTTTCTCAAAGAGAAGCCTGAAAAAGGTGATATATAATCAGCAATGCCATTATTAAAAAAAAGTTTGCTACATGGAGCTAAAATTTTAGGTTGGCCATATAAGACCTACTTTAATCTTTGAACTAGGAATATAGATACTGTCGTTTGATTCGGGTTGATTAAGGTAGCTTCAACTTCATATAATTGCACATATGGACCAATGTCTCTCTTCCCAAACCTCGAGCAAATGCGATAAGGATCCTTAGACTCTGCCAACTTTTCTGAAAAACTCAGCGTCGAAAGTGAAGGAAAAGTTTCTGTGGTACTCCTACTCCTTATTGCGCACATTCTCAAGAAAATGTTCATCAAGCATTTTAAAATGTTTTCGGATATCATGTTTGGACTGTCACAGACAGATGGTATCATTTTGGAACCCTCATGCTCCTCTTTTACACAGTTCTCCAGCTGAAAAACAAAATGCAGATAAAACCCGGAATTCATCAAACAAATTAACTATATCAGAGTGCTGATGGATTTTATTTATATATTTATTTTTTAAAAAGGTAATAAATGTGCACCTGTAACTTCTTAGGATCTAAACGCCTATCAACTGATCTGGATTCAACGGAAAGCTTTCTGGCTGGAGTTTTAACTGCTCGTATTTTCGAATTGGGTAATTTCTGCTTCGTTTTTAAGGAATTTGTACCAAAACAGTTCTCCTTTCCCTGGTTCTCATCTAAATTACATTAAATAGACAGAATTTAAACCATAATTTCATGCATTTACTAATTTGAAACAAATAGTGAACTCTCTGTTAGTTGAGTTTTTTACCAGAAGGAGAAGGTGAATTCTTCACCATAACTGCAGAAGAATTTGCTCCCACATGACCCAATAATTTGAATTGCTTTGGTTTCAGATCTCCAGTCGAACCAAGGTCAGAAAGAGCAGCCGAAACAACAATGTTCTTCATGGATGACGAAATGTATATAGCTTCCTGATAAAGTCCTTGCCTAAAATGCACGACTTTTTCTTCAAGCCGAACGATTTCTTCTTCCAAAACAGCAACCTCGGCAAGAAGCTCGAGCATCTGCCAAAAATCATTCGCCAATTACATGAACCTCTGTATAAGTAAAGTATCAAAATGAATCAATTCAAAGTTTTTTCATTGTTCTCAATCTCAGGGGACCTAAATCTTAAAAAAAAAATCTCAATTAATTCAACTAAGTGGTTGTAATGCATTGATATAGTATGCATCTTCAAAAAAGAATTCACATAATTGCATAAATTGAGAAAAAAAAAAAA
>CACSLK010032554.1:17950-29490 GCA_902706635.1 Striga hermonthica | reverse complement strand
TTCGGGGGCAAAAAATTGCAAATTACAGTATACAAACCACTCCACAGGGCATCAAATTTCACAGCCAAAATAAATGTAAAAAGAAACAAATAAATAGCATCTCATTACATTTTTGTTGTTCAACATGACTGACTGACCCCTTTCCTTGATAGGCTGCAGACTGACTGCTCCTCCACTGGTAAATTTCACCTTTTGTCACTAAATTAAATGACCCCTGCAACTGCCACCATCATTTAAAATCAACTTAAATGAAAGAAGAGCAATAAATACAGAGAGGAATAAGAGACCTGCAGAGGAATGAATTCATAAAGAGAAAAAAATAAATAAATAAATAAATCAAATTTTCGAAGCTCATCACCTCAGAATACAGAGAAACTTATTTACAACTTCTTTGGGTTTCCAAATCCAATCTCAGGCAAAATAAAATTTTCTCGATTCACGAGAACTCGAAAGCATATATCTACAAAAAGACTCTCTACAACGCGCGCGCGCTAAATGAGTGTGTTGATGTATCGTTCAGTTTTCTGAATTCAAGAAATTCTAATTAAATACTGTGTGGAAATCTTTGTTACTATATAATGTGTGTGTGTGATTGTGTGTGTGTGTGTGTGAATATATGCATACATATATACATACACAGAACTATCTCTAGCTGTCTCTGAGTTTGATGTGTGTGTGTGTGTGTTTGTGGGGAAGGTGGGGTGAGCCGGGAGGAAAGGAGGTGTACAACTGTATTTATCATATCATATCATTACTTTAACTTTTAAGACAGAAAACCAGATGAATATGGAAACATATTTCACTGTTTTTTTTTATATTGTGTTAAAAAATAAATTGGTTTGGTTGGTTACCTTCAAGATTTTAAAGTATTAAATTGTGAAGCAATTATAACCAAATTGAAATTCCATGTGAGAGATTAAGTAGGCAGAATTTAAAAATCGACTTACATATTATTTAATTTACATTATAATAATGACTTATGTTCAAAAGGAATATGAGTGTTATTAATATGGCCCGTGCGATGCACGGGAAAATAATATTATAATTGTGTTATAACTAAATATACAAATAAATTTATCAAGATTTACCCATCGTTTTTAAATTAAACCGTATTGGAACCGAGAACCGGTTTGTAATTAGTTTAGTTCACTTGAATAAAATATTTGCTAATCCGTCAACACCAGTCAGTTGAACTTGTTGGATCGATATGATTTTCTAAATAAATTTGGCTCTATTTAAAATTATTTTAAATAAAATTACATATTTAAATAAATAGAGATTTATAAATTTTTTTCTCAATTAATTTAAACATTTGAATTTTTAAATTGTTTAGATATTTAAGTAAATTTTATTCAATTTATTACAAAAAGTAATATATATGTATATTGAAGCGTATTTTTACAAAAAAAAAATAAATTGTATGATTTTTATAAATTAAATTGTATGATTATATTAAAGCGTATTTATAAATTAAATTGTATGATTTAAAGAATAAAATAAAAAAATAATAAAACTACTATTCATGGACTGCATTAAATGATAACCTATTTTTTGCTACTAATTTTAGTAAATAGAATGGCTCTTTATATAAGTATAGATGATGATTTATGTTCCGAATGAATTAGTACGTAGCCCGTGCGTTGCACGAGTCACAGATATTAAATGAATCGTTTTCATAGGGCATGTCAGTTCAGGGTTGAAAGGTAATCGAGTTCGATTATTTATTTTCTACTTCTTTTAATCAACTTTTTTTAGTCAAAACGTTAAACTCGAGCCTATTAGCCATAGTTTTTGAATTAATTAATATGTTATTATTTCGAGTCAATTATTCTAATATAAATTAGATTTTAGTATATGTATTTAATTTTTGATATAAGAAAATTAATATTTGTTATATTCTTATTCAACATATAATATTTATAAAAATTATTGTCATATAATGTCATTATAGTTTATATGAGTGTTATAGAAGTAGTTTTTTTTCTACTTTTTTATTTTATTTTATTAATATATTTAATATACGATAATATTATTTATTAATGTACGTAAGTAAATTAAAAATAAAATATTCTATATAAAATTTTTAATAAATATACACGTATGATATTTTAGAAATTATTTTTTATAATAATTAAGAAACTTTAATTTATGAATTGCTAAAAACTAAATTCTTTCTATAATCAAGAGATTTTTTTAATTTGCATCATAATTTTTGTACTTTATTAGCATACTATGCAATGAAAATATAATTTATAAGTATTTCATTGAGGAAATATATCAAAATTAAAAAAAAAATGATAAAAACAAATTAACCATGGTTGACATAATTTACAAATAAATGCTGAAGTTTTAAGGAATAGTTAATATATTTTGATTTTATTATCTGACCATTATTAAAATTATTAATGTATCTAGTCATCATTTCTCAAATGGTAAATTATGTTAATTTGAAGAATAGTTTATATATATATATATATATATATGTAGGGGTTCAAGTGAGAAAGGTATCTGGTGAAAGAAATAAGAATAAATTTCTGCAATTGGATTGGATAATCCAACAGCTAAAAAAAGCCATAGATTTTAAACAGCTTGAGGACAATGTGGCAATTTTATCAACCAGCCCGTCCCCACCTCACCCTAATTAATTCCTAACTTATCAACTCACCACCAACTCATTCTCTTTCACACACATCACACACCCTGCATCCATACACACATTGCCCAATGCCCTCTCTCTCTCCACAATACACACATTGTACACACACCAACACACCCCGATACACACACCAACAAACAAACACACACACACACACACAGTAGCTTTTAATCCTTCAACATCTCCATCGTCATCTTCATCGTCGCAGGTCCAACACCGGTTGTGTCGTCAACCTCCGCCTCCAGTCTCCATAACTCCTCCGGCCGCCGCCATGGTTCAAGCACCATCTCCGATTTCCGCCGGCGTCTTCGAGAAAATCCATGTTCTCGGCCACGGCAAACTGCATCGACAACCTCCACCTCCTATCTCCATAATTTCTCCGGCCGCCGCCTTGTTCAAGCACCATCTCCGATCTGCCGCCGATCTCAAGAAACTCCATGTCCTCGGCCAAGGCAACCGAGGCACCGTCTTTAAGGTCCTGCAACTCCTCCACCCTAAAAGTCGTCCAAGCCAACGGACCTCCGCCGCCCAAACTCCCCCAGCGTCTCCGGGAATGGAGGCACGTCCTCTTCGGCTGTAGACGAGAAACACACCACCATATGATCGGGCGGCAAGAAGCGGACGACGGCGATGGGGAGAGGTGAACGACGGCACTGACGGGCTGAGCTTCTAGTTAGGGGGTGGGGAAGGGGACTTGTTTTTTAGAATTAAATATATATGGGGGGACCTAGTTGTGATTATTTGAGTTTTAATTATATTCCAGTTAGGTCCTTGGGTCAAATATATAATTTATAAAAACTTATTATTATACAGTATTTTATACATAAAACAAAATTAATTATAAAAACAGTAAAAAACAGTAAAAACATTAAATTAATATGAAATAATAAATAAAAAAATTTGAAATTATAAATAAATATCTATAATATAAATAATAATTATTTTGATTATTTACGAAACTTAACTCAAATTGGTTCATTTGTAGCTTTTATTTGTATATGAAGGCACAATATTGTTAAACAATATGCACAATAGTGATTATGAGATTGCACAATACTGTTAGACTAATGCATGTTAATTCGTTCGAGAACACACCTCATCATACCTGTTGACAACCGACTCAAATTACTCTTTCTAAATGGTATAATGAATCGGTTGGATCAACTTCCCGAGATAACCACTGTTTCCTGATTCTTCCCAAAACTCCCGACTTTCTTATCCATACACCAAGAACCGACTTGACCAAATCCCAAAGCTGGTGACTAAGAACCATTCTAATTGGGTCGAGTCCAAAAACATAATCATTATACCTTCTTTGATGATCGAGCCACCGCATCATAAAGGAGATTTATATTAAATGCGATTCTATCTACCTCGTACAAAAAGTCAAAGTCCTCGTGACTATAAATAGCAAGATTCACTGTAATAGAAAGGATCGACTTCTCCATACTCTATCATGCTATCTCAGTTACTTCATAAAATCGACATCTTGTACACAAATGATATCATATCAATACATAAAGTTATTCTTGTTTAAGTTACGTACATTGTGGTTGTTAAATTTCGCATAACAACAGTTTGGCGCTAGAGGAAGGGGGGATCATATTTTGTTTGAGGTTAATCTTTGACGAAGTTGCATACGTATTACGTTATTTTGTGCCACATAAGCGGTGTGATTATCAATCTATTCACCATGTCTCAATCTGAACAAACTTCAAGAGCTGGACAAACCAATAACGCTGCAAAATCCACTGCATAACCAACTGCAACACCAGTGCTTCCAGACTATAACATTTTGTTTCAGGACCCTGAATTTGTCAAAGGATTTACCACTTTAATGGTCCACACCATTCCTGGGGCCTCACAAGCGAATCCCGTTCAACCTTCTAAACCAAAGCCACATGTCTCGCCTCATGGCAGAGCTGCACAGTCTCACGCAACCTCTCACCCTCATCAAGAAATCCCTCAACCACACAAAGAGGGACCCATGATTCAAACAAACATTCCTTTTCAAGCTAATGTGATCCCACCAGAAATCCACTTGCATGAACAAACGGCCGAAAGTCATTCAGCTCGACCACAGGAAAATCTGGTGAATCCTATCCCTGTTCTTTTATTATCACAACCTGCGAGGCAAACCGACTTGCGACAACGGATTGAACAAAATCGTCTCGCACGGCATGAATCCCTTGAGCTTGAGATGCTTAGGAAAAGGGTGGCCGACTTGGAAACTCGACAGAGAATGCGCGATGCTCATGGACGCCGTGATTCCACCTCGGCACATGCAGACGTAGAAATCGACTCGCCCCTGGCCTCATAACTAACCTCAGAACCTCTTCCGGGAAAGGTAAAAGTCCCACAAATCGGTTTATACGATGGGGCCTCCGACCATGATGCCCATCTCGATCAATACACCTCAAGGATGGACTTGCACGGCGCAACGGGCGCCCTGCGTTGCCGTATGTTCTCTCTAACGTTGGGACCCCGTGCCCAAAAGTGGTACCACTCTTTACCTCATGGTTCAATTTGGAATTGGCAATAGTTAAGGTCAGCTTTTCGATTCCATTTCATTGGGGCCCAAATTTGCCTTGTTCCCAAAGAATCGATTACTAATATTATACAGAATGAGGATGAAAGCGTAAAGGATTATATTGCCCACTTCAACGACCGAGTTCAGAACATGGAACCATGTCATCCTGAAACACTCCTTGTTACTGCCATTTCTGGTCTCATACCGAATTCTCTTTTTCGGTGGACACTATGCCAGAATAATCCTAGCAGTTTTCAAGAGTTTCTTGCACGAGCACAACAACACATAATAGCTGAGGAATCAATGTCGGTCCCAAATTTCAGTTGTGCCCCCAAAAAGATAGCCCCATAAACTGACATAAAAAATACGGATAAAAAGTTCGCTGGCGGAAGATTTTGAAAAAATCAGTTTAAAGGGTTAACAAGAGAAGACCCGACGGATCCTGAAGCGCGGATGGCGAAGAGACAATACGCTGAGGATTTAAGGCCAGGTTATCAAACTATCTACTCCACTGGGGCTGCAACAATATTTGAAGAGCTTAAAGGGAAAGGAATCATTACTGATCCCCGACCAATCCGAACTCCTGAAGATCAGGTAGACAAGTCCAAGTATTGTGGCTATCACAAGTATCTCGGGCACAATACCGACGAGTGCTTAAGTTTATTATCGGTCCTATTGAGATTAATTGGAAACCCGCAAGTTCAAAAATTTGCTAGGAATCCCGATTTTAAACGCAAAGGAAGGCCAACTTACATCCCTGATGATGATGAAGAAGAACAAGTAAATCCCAAGCGAATTCACCCAGGCGATAAAGAAGTTTTCACTTGTACCTCGGAAAGTTCAGGGGATAATCCCATTAAAAAGATTCGTCTCGATTCATCCTCCTCTACCTCCACTCCTATTAGCTCCATTCCTCGAATCAATACTAATGATGGGAGACCAACTCCATCATATCGTCAAGCAAAAGCGCAAGCCTGAGAAGCTCGGAACTCAGGAAAATGAGTTATAACTACCGACTTGCGGGATACCATAAACTCTCGTAATTGCTCAGTAACTTTTACTGCTCAAGACGCAAATCGATTCGTACACCCCCATTCCGACACTTTGATCGTCACAGCCTCGATCAGAGATATATCAGTTTACCAAATTCTTGTTGATACTGGGACCTATTCAAGCATTCTAATGTACCGGGCATTAGAGAAAATGGGGATAGACCCGACCGAGATTAAACCCTGTGATGATCGTATTCAAGGGTTTAACGGAAGTGTTGCTCGACCAATAGGCGAAATTACACTCCCAGTTCGCTTCGGAACTCCTGGATCAATTTCGAAGGTCATTATGGTGACCTTTAAAATAATGGATATGAAAAATGAATACAACGTTTTAATCGGAAGAACGACTCTCTATAAAATTCGAGTTACAGTATCAATTTTTCATTATGCTATAAAGTTCCCAACTATAAATGGGGAAAGAACCCACTATGGAGACCAGCAGGAAGCCCGAGAGCTGTCTTTGTCAACTCCATCATGGGAAATTCACATGATAAGGAACTTTGACATCAATACTGACGCTGGTGAAGGATGCTCAAGTCAAATCTTACCAGAAAATAATATACCTTATCTTTCAGAACATACACAACCCCAAGTTCTGACTTCGGAAATGGGGGCCATCCCGGTTTCCCACAATGTTTGTGAACCTGATTCCACCCATAATCGTGGGAGGCGACCAGGGAAAGAACCGATCAAGGAGGATGATGACTTGGATCCTCGCACGTTTAAAGAAAAGAAAAATCGCGAACACGACGAACGTGTTGAAGATATTGACACCATTTTTATTGATGAACCGACATGTTTCATATCATATCATATCATTGCTTTAACTTTTAAGACAGAAAACCAGATGAATATGGAAACATATTTCACTGTTCTTTTTATATTGTGGTAAAAAATAATTTGATTTGGTTAGTTACCTTCGAGATTTTAATGTATTAAATTGTGAAGCAATTATAACCAAATTGAAATTCCAAACAGGAGATTAAGTAGGCAGAATTTAAAAATCGACTTACATATTATTTAATTTACATTATAATAATAACTTATGTTCAAAAGGAATATGAGTGTTATTAATTATTGTTATGCGAAATTTAACAACCACAAAGTGCGTACTTAAAATGAAGAAAACTTCTTGATTAATGTTGAGAGTGTTTCTTTTGCTTACGAAATGTCGGTGAAGCAATTGAGATAGTACATTTGAATATAGAGAGTTCGATCCTTTTATTATAGTAAATACTGTTATTTATAGTAGCGAGATCCTTGACTTTTTGTACGAGGTAGATAGGGTCGCATTTAATGCAGACCCCCTTTATGATGCGGTGGCTCGATCATCGAGGAAGATGTAATGATTATGTTCGTGGACTCGGTTCAATCAGAATGGCGCTTAGTCACTAGCTTTGGGGTCTAGTGAAGTCGATTCTCGGCTTGTGAACAGAAGAGTCAGGTACCCGCGCTTCTGCTTGGATGTCGGTTGACCAGTCCGTTATTAACCGAGATGGGAAAATCTCTGAGGCCATTTTTGGCTAGGTTATTTTGGAAGATCTTGATTATTTTGGGAGCGACTTAATTCGGTTGTCAACAAAGAGGCCTCCAACATTAGCAGGCAAACGGGTGGTGGTGCCTGATGATGTTGTTGTTCTTGGTAAGAAAGACCGACTTAAATATTTTGATATTCTGATTTGACTTCATAACCTGAGGTCTCAACACTCAGAATTTTTCGGGGTATAGTTTAGGAAAGTGAAACGGTACAACGGTCTCCTGCAAGCGTGGCGGCTGTGAAAAGACGTGTCTGCATTTAGTAGAACTAATAGATACTATTGTAGGGATTACGTGGCAGTTCGTTATTGGTCCATAAATGTTTAATGAGAATTCTGAAGCGTTGCGTCATCAAAGGTTGAGTGTATTACACGCGCCCCTCTTTCTGGGTCCAACGGTTGGAATTCGAGAGGAATAAATAGCGGATATTTCTTCCCTTGTGGGCTTTACTCGCGTTCGTTTTCTTTTTTTTTTTTCTGAATCTGTTGAACCTGCTTTTTTTCGCATCCTCTTACTTCTTGATTTCTTTTGTTCCTGCTTTGCATAAATTCTGGCAATCGCTTTTGGGTGCTTCTAGGACTTCTGGAGAGTACGTAAGCCCGCTTCAATTTCTGATCTTTCCTTTTGATTTTTACTAATAATCATGTCGGGTACAAAGAGGAAGGAAGTAGCGCAGAGTAGCGATAGTAGTAGGACAAAATCAAGGGATTTTATTATCCTGAGAAAATTGAATGGGCACATGAGTATAATCATTGGGACCCACTCTTCGTGGACTGTTTGAATCTAGAGAAAAATAATGACGAGGGTGACCGAATAGTCGAGGAGAATTTAGAGGACTTTCTGGATTATTGGAGGCGTCCCGGACGCCGGTGGCCAGAGGCGGGAGATAGTGGTTTGGGAGAACCCAGTATCCTTACTGACACCGACGTGGTCTTGTTGCGGGAGCACATTAGGGTTCCAGAGTCGGTTAGACTATTTGCTCCGCATCCTGGGGAGAGGATTACTATTTATCCCCCGGGATGTATCGGGGTTTTCGCTGAGTCTTTTAGATCAGGGTTACGATTTCCTCTCCCGAACTTAATAACCGATTATTTGCAGGATTGAAAACTGAATTTAAGTCAAATAGCTCTGAATAGTTGGAAGAAAATAATAGGCCTATTAGTTTTGTTGAATGAGGAGGGATATGATCTTCCTTCCGTGTCGGATATGAGGGCTCTATTTACTTTTAGGAAAAGCCCGGATAGGGAAGTATATGATCTCTTATGTTGTTTCTTTTGTGCCGGGAAGCCTAAGACAGGGTTAGCAATAGGAGAATTAATTACCGAGATACAGGAAACCTTACACGGTTTTCAAGAAGAGTGGTTGTGGGTTGGGGGAGATTGGCAGTCGGCTGATTTCTTTAAAGAACCTTTAATTGACGGAATGACGATTCCGACTAGCATTTCTTCATCTTATAGTAAGTTCATTTTAGGCATTTTACACTTATCCTGATCTTAACGTGTTTTGCTTGTGTACTAACAGGTTGGTCCTTTTCGTACTTGTAGCCACACTCAAGAAGGAGCTGAAGCTTAGTTTTGAAGTCAGGCTCAATATTCAGAAGTTGTTCAAACTCAGAAAGGCAAAGAGGAGTTATAAGTGGCTAGTGCACGATTCTAGACTTGAACGAGCAGGTCTGTCACCGGGAATTATCGAGAAAAAGTTTATTCCAGGTAAGGGCATATATTTGGTTATGTTACGAGGTACAAATGAGGTCGGATTGGATGGAATGTATTTAATCTTTTCTCTTTCTTTTCCTGCAGTTTACTATCTATTATTGGGATACTTTGGGTTTGCCTCGATCAATGACGCGTGAACATACCAAAACCGTCACCCCAATCATGATCTTCAATCTAAAGTCTGGAAATACAAGAAAGCAAGGTTGACCGAGATGGGCCGCAAGAACATCGTGAAGTCCTTGAGGAAGAATATGGTTACCGGGGCGCCTGCCAGTGTCGGAACAGGAGCACCTTTGAATGTGGGGCCCTAGGAAGGTGAGCAGAGTCGGGTGGTAGTAATTCCAACTCCGGCTCACGTGACTATCGCGGAGGTGATTAACCAAGCTGATCCGGAGCCAATGAAAGAAGTTATTCCGTCAGAGACCGAGGTGAGTATGGAAACAGTTGGGGAACAGGAGATCCCTTCGAGGCGGATAAGTAAGAGGCGTACTCAAATTACGCGGGATGGACTTGAAAGGAGGACAAAGCGATGGCATGACATTGGAGAGGAGGAGAAAGAGAAAGAAGAAGAGAAAGAGAAGGAAGACGAGGAGAAAGAGAAGGTAAAGGAGGAAAAAGAAAAGGAAAAGGAAAAGGGCAAGGGAAAAGAGGTATCTCTGGTGGTTGGTGAAGTTTCTTATCTAAAAGTTGATAAAGAGCGAGCCAAAACAGTAAAAATGCCCGATGCTATAGATGAGTGGTATACAACTTTTGCAACGATTGAAGGTCCAAAGCTCCCCAACCGGTATCATTTTCCGAGAACAGTAATGGAAGCAGCCCAAATCATGTTGAGGCTTGGGATCCAAAAATTAATGTTGGGATATCGGCGCTCTCTAGATCGCATAGATTCAGATATGCTAAGGCGTGTCTCAGCCATGCTTTAGTAAGTTTGGTGTCTTCCGAGGATAGTTATCGCCAGTGTCTCAATGATTTGGATGAAAAGAGGAAAGAGCTGGGAGTTCAAACCGGCACAACAACATCATTAGAAAAGGAGAAGGTAGGCTTGATTGCCTCAATTGCTGAGAAAAACGACCAACTGAAGGTGGCTCAAACCGAGATCGCTGGGCTGAGCTTGGAGAATAAGCGTATGGAGACCGAGTTAAAGAACTTGGCGGACCGACTTGCCATCGTTGAGAAAACTGCTAAGGCCATAGATGAACAGCTACTAAAGGAACGCATAAAGCATCAGGCAACTCAGCGCGATCGTTCTGAAAAAGAGGCTTTGTTGATCCGAGCTTGCGAGAGTCATGATAAGGATTTGGCTACTCTTGAGGAAGAAAAACTGAAGTTTGGAGAGTTAAAGTATTAAGAAGGTTTAGAAGCCGGGAAAACTCTCGGGAAAGAGAAAGGGCAAGATGATGACGATGCGTCGGTAGATTTGGAGATAAACACGTGTGTCAGTTTGCGGTGGTTTATTGAGAGAGTCGGTGAGGGGTTATACACCGTCGACGACTTAAGGATTTATCTTTTAAGAAGGTTGGAGAAACATGGCCTTAGTTCAGAGATCAAGTCGATGCACGTGCCGGCTGATGAAGACGAAATTGACTTTTGTGGTTGGCTATTTAGTCGAGCAGAGAGGGAGAAAGAAAAAGCAAATCCTGACATCATCCCCTTGAGTGAAGAAAGTGATCTGCGCCTGCGTCGTGCTTATGCCGAAATGATTCTGGAAGGTGAGAAAGATAAGAGGATGGAATTGACCGAAGTGTTCATTAACACCTTGACCGACGTGAGTGTTGTCCAAAATTTTGAAAATATGTCTCCCGAGCAACTCCGTCAGGCGGTGCTTGATTTTGCCGCGAGAAAGATAGAGGAATTATCTGGTGTTGAACCAAGACCGCCGATTACATCATTGGAGGTTCATACCGAAGAGGAGATGCTCTCGGAAAGTGTAATCAAAGTGGTGGCCAAGGCGAAAGAGGATGCCATGCTAGACGCAATCGGTACGGCGATGTTGAAACTGTTGGTGTTATATACTTAAGCTGTGCTTTAGTGGATATTACACTTGTTATTCC
>CACSLK010032554.1:6239-16274 GCA_902706635.1 Striga hermonthica | reverse complement strand
GGGAACCATCTCCCTCTTTTTGTCACGTAACCCCTCAATGTTATGATAAGTGTCTCCCCAACTATATGATAAGGGTCGCCCGCTTGTTCTCTTCACTCTTTCCTTCTCTTCTTTTCTAGCCTTAGCAATCCGATAAAAGATTTGTTGTTGTGATTAGTTGAAGTTGCCCATTCCTTGGAGGTATGGAGCCATGGTTTGGTATGTGGTCCCAGTATTTTTCAGGCCAAAAGTCATCATCGTGTAGCAATACAGACATCGAGCGGAATAAAATGAGGTATGTTCTGAATCGTCGGGGTCCATGGGAATTTGATTATACCCAGAATAAGCATCCATAAAACTCATAAGTTCATGTCCTGATGTTGCGTCCACCATATAGTCAATGTGTGGTAAAGGATAACTGTCTTTAGGGCAGGCTTCGTTCAAGTCGGAGTTGAAGTCGGAGAAATCGATACATAAGCGCCAAAGGCCGTTACTCTTTTTGACCAACACAGGATTAGATACCCATGTCGGATATTTCCCTTCCTTAATAAATTTATTGGTCAATGAGCTTCTTGACTTAGTCTTCTAAAGCTTCTGTCACTCAGGTCCAAGTTTTTGGCGTTTTTGAATATCTGGCTTCACAGTTTTATCAAGATTCAGGCGATGACATGCTATATTCGAATCTATCCCCTTCATATCTTCATGTTTCCAGGCGAAAACATCATGATTCTCTCAAAGGAATTGGATGAGTCGATCGCGGATGGGTTCTAGTAAGTTTTCCCCAATCCTAACTGTCTTGGAACACGTCGATTCATCAATAAAAACAGTATCGATATCTTCAACAGGTTCGGCATGCTCGTGTTTTTTCTTTTCTTTGGATAACATACGAGAATCCAAGTCATCTTTCTCCTTGATTGGTTCCTTCTCTGGTCGTCTTCCGCGATCTTGAGTGATGTCAGGTTCACAAGAGGCGTTGGGAACCGAGGTGGTTTTTGCTCCCAAAGTCGGCATTTGAGATTCTATCTGATTATGTGACTGAGATGGATTGTCACTCTCTGGCACCTCTCGATTTGAAGATTCTCCAAAAATACCAAGATCAGCATTCGAATTCTCCATCATATGAATTTCTCGAGACGGAGTCGACAAGGATAGTTCTCGGGCTTCCTGTTGATCTCCATAATGAGTTCCTTCCCCATTTACAGTCGGGAATTTTATGGCATAATGAAAAATCGACACTGCAGCTCGAAGCTTGTAGAGAGCTGTTCTTCTGATTAAAGCGTTGTATTCATTCTTTAAGTCCAAGATTTTGAAAGTTTCCATGATAACCTTTGAAACCGGTCCGGGAGTTCCGAAGCGAACCGAGAGCGTAATTTCGTCAATTAGACGGGCAACACTTCCATTAAATCCTTGAATGCGATCATCACAAGGTTTGATCTCAGTCGGATCTATCCCTATTTTTTCGAACGCTCGGTACATTAGGATGCTCGAATAGGCTCCGGTATCAACAAGGATTCGGTGAACAGGTATATCTCCGATCAAGGCAGTGACAATTAATGCATCAAAATGGGGATGCACAAATCGATTAGCATCTTGAGCTGTGAAAGTTACCGGGAAATTACGAGAGTTGATGGTGTCCCGTAAGTCAGTGGTTATGACTCGTTTCCCCAAATTTTGAGCTTCTCGGGCTTGCGCCTTTGCTTGTTGATGTGATGGAATGGGTCTTCCGTCACTAGTGTTTACACGGGGGATACAGCCGGTTGAAACAAAACTAGAGAGGGACGAATCATATCGGATTTTTTTAACAGGTCTATCTCTCGAAGATTCCGAGGTAAGAGTAAAAACTTCTTTGTCACCTGGGCGGATCCACTTGGGATTTACTTCTTCTTCATCATCATCATCAAGAATATCTGTTAGCCTTCCTTTGCGTTTAAAATAAGGATTTCTAGCGAAGTTTCGGACCTGCGGGTTTCTAATCAGCCTCAACAAGACTGATAACAAGCTTAAGCATTCATCAGTGTTATGCCTAGGATATTTATGTTAACCACAATACTTAGATTTATCTACTTGGTCCTCAGGAGTCCTGATCGGTCGGGGGTCAGGAATAATTCCTTCTCCCTTAAGTTCTTCGAATATGGTTGCGGCCGCGATGGAGTAAATGGTTTGATATCCCGACTTCAAATCTTCAGCGTATTGTTTCTTTGCCATTCGTACTTCAGGGTCTATTGGGTCTTCTCTTGTTAACCCTTTAAACCGAGGCTTTCCAAACCTTCCGTCGGTGAACCTTTTATTCTTCTTTTTTAATTCGGTTTCTGGGGTTCCATAGGGGCAAAACTAAAGTTTGGAACTGACATTGATTCCTCAGCTATTATGTGTTGTTGGGCTCGTGCAAGAAATTCTTGAAAATTACTAGGCTTATTTTGACATAGCGTCCATCGAAAGAGGGAATTCGGCCTAAGGCCGGAAATGGCAGTGACAAGAAGTGTTTCAAGGTGACACGGTTCCATATTCTGAACTCGATCGTTGAAACAGACGATATAATCTTTCACGCTTTCATCTTCTTTTTGTACGATATTAGTTACGGTTCTTTAGGAACAAGACAAATCTGGGCCCCAATGAAATGGGATCGAAAAGCTGACCTCAATTATTGCCAGTTCCAAATTGAACGATGAGGTAAGGAATGGTACCATTTTTGAGCTCGAGGTCCCAACGTAAGTGAGAACATACGGCAACGCAGGGCGTCGGTCGCGCCGTGTAAGTCCATCCATGAAGTATATTGACCGAGATGGGCATCGGGGTTGGAGCCCCCATTGTATAAACCGATTTGGGGGACCTTTACTTTTCCCGGAAGGGGTTCTGAAGTTAATTCCGAGGCCAGAGGCGATTCGGTTTCTACATCTGTATGCGCCGAGGTAGAATTATAGCGTACATGAGAATCGCGCATTCTTTGTCGAGTTTCCAAATCGGCCACCTTTCTCCTAAGCATCTCAAGCTCAAGGGAATCATGTCGCGCAAGGCAATTTTCCGTTGTCGCAAGTCAGTCTGTCTCACAGGTTGAGACAACAAAGGAACGGGGATAGGATTTACTGAATTTTCTTGCGGTTGAGCCGAATGACTTTCGGCTGTTTGTTCGTGCAAGTGGGCTTCTGGTGGGATCACATTAGGTTGAAGGGGAGTATTTGTCTGAACCATGGGCCCCTCTTTCTGCGGTTGACAGAATTCTTGGCGAGAGTGAGAGGTGGCGTGAGACTGTGCAGCTCCGCCCTGAGGCTGGACAGGTTGATTTGGCTTGGAAAGTTGAACGGGACTTGCCTGTGAGGCCCCAGGGATGGTGTGGGCCATTAAAGTGGTAAATCCTTTGACAAATTCAGGACTCTGAAACAAGACGTTATAATCTGGAAGTACTGATATTGCCGCAGGTTGTGCCGTCGATTTTTGCAACATCATTGGTTCGTCCAGCTCTTGAGGTTTGCTCAGGTTGAGACATGTTGGATGAGACAGTGATATCATTATATATAAGCAAATTCAAATGAGACCAGATGTATGCAGCTCTTACGAAGATTAACCTCAAACAAGATATGAGGCCCTCCTTCTAGCGCCAAACTGTTGTTATGTGAAATTTAACAACCACAAAGTGCGTACTTAAAATGAGGAAAACTTCTTGATTAATGTTCAGAGTGTTTCTTTTGCTTACAAAATGTCGGTGAAGTAATCAAGATAATACATTTGAATATCGAGAGTTCGATCCTTTTATTACAGTAAATACTGCTATTTATAGTAGCGAGATCCTTGACTTTTTGTACGAGGTAGATAGGGTCGCATATAATGCAGGTCCCTTTTATGATGCGGTGGCTCGATCATCGAGGAAGATGTAATGATTATGTTCGTGGACTCGGTCCAATCAGATTGGCGCTTAGTCACCAGCTTCGGGGTCTGGTGAAGTCGGTTCTCGGCTTGCGAACAGAAGAGTAAGGTACCCGCGCTTCCGCTTGGATGCCGGTTGACCAGTCCGTTATTAACCGAGATGGGAAAATCTCTGAGGCCATTTTTGGTTAGGTTATTTTGGAAGATCTTGATTATTTTGGGAGGCGATTTAAGTCGGTTGTCAACATTAATAATGATGATTTATGTTCCGATGAACTAGTACGTAGTCCGTGCGTTGCACGGCTCACAAATATTAAATGAATCGTTTTCATAGGGCATGTGTGTTCAGGGTTGAAAAGTAATCGAGTTGGATTATTTTTTTTTCTACTTCTTTTAATCAATGTTGTTTTTTAGTCAAAACGTTAAACTCGAGCCTACTAACCATAGTTTTTGAATTAATTAATATGTTATTATTTCGAGTCAATTATACTAATATAAATTAGATTTTAGTATATGTATTTATTTTTTTGATATAAGAGAAATAACATTTTTTCATATTCTTATTCAACATATAATATTTATAAAAAGTATTGTCATATAATGTCATTATAGTTTTTTATGAGTGTTATAGAAGTAGTTTTTTTTTCTTCTTTTTTATTTTATTTGATTAAAATATTTAATATACATTAATATTATTTATTATTGTAGCAAATTTAAATTACGTAAAATTAAAATATTCTATATAAAATTTTTAATAAATATACACGCATAATATTTTAGAAATTATTTTTTTATAATAATTGAGAAACTTTAATTTATCAATTGCTAAAAACTAAATTCTTTCTATAATCAAGAGATTTTTCTAATTTGCATCATAAGTTTTGTAGTTTATTAGCATACTATGCAATGAAAATATAATTTATATGCATTTCATTAAGGAAAGATATCAAAATTATAAAAAAATGATTAAAAAAAATAATCATGGTTGACATAATTTACGAATAAATGCTGAAGTTCTAAGGAATAGTTATTATATTTTGATTTTATTATCTGACCATTAATAAAATTATTAATGTATCTAGTCATCTTTTCTCAAATGGTAAGTTATATTAATTTGAAAAATAGTTTATATATATATATATATATATATATATATAGGGTTAGGTTCAAGTGAGAAAGGTATCTGATGAAAGAAATAAGAATAAATTTCAGCTATTGGATTGGATAATCCAACAACTAAAAAAAGCCATGGATTTTAAACAGCTTGAGGACAATGTGGCAATTTTAGAGTACAATGGAGTGTGCATTCTCCCATTCAATTGCCACATGCCCCCAAAAATCCAATGTGGCATGTAAATTTTCTAGAAGTCTTTCTAGATGTAGAAAGACTTCTAGACATCTTCTATCTATATTATATTATTTATTTTATATATCTCTCTCCACCAACTAATTATTTTCTTACACATGTCAATATATTCTACAATTGATATTCACCATTGGAGACAAACTATTTTTATTGCTTTTCTCCACAACATACATATCGAAATAGACATGACACCATTGGAGACGCTCTCAATATCAACCAGCCCGTCCCTACCTCACCCTAATTAATTCCTAACTTATCAACTCACCACCAACTCATTCTCTTTCACACACATCACACACCCTGCATCCATACACACATTGCCCAATGCCTTCTCTATCTCTCTCTCTCCACAATACACACACTGTACACACACCAACACACATCGATACATACACCAACAAACACACACACACACACAAAGCTTTTAATCCTTGTCGGCCTCAGCCCGATACCACCAACATCTCCATTGTCATCTTCTTCATCGCAGGTCCGACACCGGCTACGTCATCAACCTCCGCCTCCAGTCTCCATAACTCATCTGGCCGCCGCCATGGTTCAAGCACCATCTCCGATTTCACCCACCGATTTCGACAAAATCCATTTCATCGGCCATGGCAAAGTGCATCGACACCCTCCACCTCCTATCTCCATAGTTTCTCCGGCCGACGCCTGGTTCAAGCACCATCTCTGATCCGCCACCGACCTCGAGAACTCCATGTCCTCGGCCAAGGCAACCAAGGCACCGTCTTTAAGGTCTGACATCGCCGCAACTCCTCTGCCCTAAAAGTCGTCCAAGCCAGCGGACCTCCGCCGCCCAAACTCCCCCAGCGTCTCCGGCAATGGAGGCTCATCCTCTTCGACTGTAGACGAGAAACACACCACCATATGATCGGGCGGCAAGAAGCGGACGACGGCGACGGGGAGAGGCGGACGACGGCACTGACGGGCTGAGTTGCTAGTTAGGAGGTGAGGAAGGGGGCTCGTTTTTTAGAATTAAATATATATGGGGGACCTAGTTGTGATTATTTGAGTTTTAATTATATTTCAGTTAGGTCCTTGGGTTAAATATATAATTTATTAAAACATATTATTATACAGTATTTTATGCATATAAACTAAATTAATTATAAAAACAGTAAAAAACAGTAAATAAAAATTATATAAATCATTAAATTAATATGAAATAATAAATAAAAAATTTGAAATAATAAATCAATATTTATAATATAAATAATAATTATTTTGATTATTTACGAAACTTAACTCAAATTGGTTCATTTGTAGCTTTGATTTGTATATGAAGGCACAATATTGTTAAACAATATGCACAATAGTGACTATGAGATTGCACAATACTGTTAGACTAATGCACGTTAAATCGTTCGAGAACAAACACCATCATACCTGTTGACAACCGACTCAAATTACTCTTTCTAAATGGTATAACGAATCTGTTAGATCAACTTCCCGAGATAACCACTGTTTCCTGACTCTTCCCAAAACTCCCGACTTTCTTATCCATACACCGAGAACCGACTTGACCAAGTCCCAAAGCTGGTGACTAAGCACCGTTCTGATTAGGCCGAGCCCAAAAACATAATCATTACACCTTCCTTGATGTTCATGCCACCGCATCATAAAGGAGATTTAGATCAAATGCGGTCTTATCTACCTCGTACAAAAGTCAAAGTCCCCGCGGCTATAAATAGCAGGATTCACTGTAATAGAAAGGATCGACTTCTCGATACTCTATCATGCTCCCTCGGTTACTTCATAAAATCGACATCTCGTACACAAACAATATCATATCAATACATAAAGTTATTCTTGTTTGAGTTGCGTATATTGTGGTCGTTAAATTTCGCATAACAACAATTTGGCGCTAGAAGAAGGGGGGCTCATATCTTGTTTGAGGTTAATCTTTGACGAAGTTGCATACGTATTACGTTATTTTGTGCCACATACACAGTGTGATTATCAATCTATTCACCATGTCTCAATCTGTACAAACTTCAAGAGCTGGACAAACCCATAACGCTGCAAAATCCACTACACAACCAACTGCAACACCAGTGCTTCCAGACTATAACATCTTGTTTCAGGACCCTGAATTTGTCAAAGGATTTACCACTTTAATGGTCCATAACATTCCTGGGGCCTCACAAGCGAATCCCGTTCAACCTTCTAAACCAAACCCACATGTCCCGCCTCAGGGCAGAGCTGCACAGTCTCACGCAACCTCTCACCCTCATCAAGACATCCCTCAACCACAAAAGAGGGACCCATGATTCAAACAAACGTTCCTCTTCAAGCTAATGTGATCCCACCAGAAACCCACTTGCACGAAAACGGCCGAAAGTCATTCGGCTCGACCGCAGGAAAATTTGGTGAATCCAATCCCTGTTGCTTTATTATTGCAACCTGTGAGGCAAACCGACTTGTGACAACGGATCAAACAAAATCACCTCGCACGACATGAATCCCTTGAGCTTGAGATGCTTGGGAAAAAGGTGGCCGACTTGGAAACTCGACAGAGAATGCACGATGCTCATGGACGTTGTGATTCCACCTCGGCACATGCAGACGTAGAAATCGACTCGTCCCTGGCCTCGGCACTAACCTTAGAACCTCTTCCGGGAAAGGTAAAAGTCCTCCAAATTGGTTTATACGATGGGGCCTCCGACCCTTGTAACGTCCCATTTATTGGAGAATTATTTAGAATTATTTATTTTAGTTATTACTGCATTATTAGTATTATTATTGGTTGTCTAATTTATATTTAGTGGCATTATTAATTTTTATTTAATTGATATTAATTGCTTAATTGATATATGTATTATTTGCGTGGTAATATTTATATATGTTATGACGGCGGAATTTATTTTCTCGATTCCTTAGAATTATTCGAGATCTATCTTAGAAATATTATATTAGTTCAACGAGCTTATATTTTGCAACCCATTAAGCTAATTACCGACCCAATAGCAATTTAATCGGCCCATTAAGCTCTTGCTAATGTTGGCCCAAACGTTGTGAGTTCACGCCCAAATATATGTTCTATCTCAGCCCACATATCATTAGACCCTTAATCGCACCCAAATCGATCAGATTCTTCCCTAAGAGTTTTCTTCTTCTTCTTCTGTCTACTAGCAGAACACCATCGCCGCAACCCTATTCTCTCCCTACCTTTTCTCCCCGATCGTTCACGCTCAGAAAAAAATAAAAACTCTCATTCACTCTTTAAACGATCGTCATCATCCTCTCTAGGTCTCTTGCTCGTTCGTTGCGAGTTCCAGTAGCAGGCGATTTTCCTCCACCGCGTGACTCCTTCCGGCGAGAAACATGTCCCATTAGATAGACTGTCGCGCCTGAGTCCTCGTCAGCCCTCTTTGAGCAATGACCGGCCAGGAAGATTTCAAGCAGACCTCTGAGCAACGCTAGCCCTTTCTGTTGAGCACCAGCGGCCCTTCCGTCAACCTCGCCAGCGGTCTAGCGAGTAGCAGCGACCGTGAGTTTTTCCGGCGAGGAGCCCGCTAGCAGATTCTCCAGGCCGATGAATGGCAAGTAACAGGTCCCGAGTTTTCTCATCTCAGCCCTTCTCGTCGAATCCCGCGAACCATTCATTCCGAGAACACCTCAGTCGTACGCCGTTTTACTTTCGCGAGCAGTGCCCGAGACCTCGTTTAGCGGTCGCCCGAGTTCACCGTTAAAAAAGCCGTCCCCGTAACCCCTTTTAGCCGTAACAGCACCCCATCAAGGAGCTTCAGCTGCGTGTCATCGGGTAGCTGACCATCGAGTAGTGACCTCGGGTTGAGACGAGCCCCGTTTGTACTCGTTTAGCCGCCTCGAGCCAGAACGTTATTGTACCATTCCCGACGGCACTCCTATACAGTCGAGGGCCCATTTGCAGCGGCCTCTTCCCGACGAAATCTGACCAGCAGTAGGTGGTTTTCACTCGGTCGCCCTCGTTGATCAAAAAGTCATGTATTCACGAGCAAGGACAACCGTCGGCGAGCCAAACGAAGTTGTTGAGCCCTCTCGTGCGATCCATTTCAGCCCCGTCTTGACCCTTTTCGTGACCCCCACCCCGAGAACGGTACCCGAGTTTTTAACCCCACTCGTTTTTGATATGTTTCGTATTATCTTGTAGTTTGGTGATGTTTTATTCATTAAAATTTATTTTATTGTGATTATTGTGGGGATTTTTAATTGATTGATGTAAGATCATTTGAAATCCTATCGAGTCTGTGTTAAGTACTATGGAATTGGAACCATAATCAGTCCTCGGCCTGTTGGTGAAGGCCTCGAACGATTTCGATGTTTGTCGAGTCGTTATTGAATTATATGAACCATAATAGCTACTGAATTTTGTTAAATTCGTGATAAATTGTGTACTTGTCCAGATGCTGTAAAATTTTATATGTGACGTCCTGTGGTGATTATACATGTCGTATAAAAATTTCAGAATTTAATTCCATCTGTAGCTATTTTAATTAATTATCTTTATTTCTGGACAGAAACTATGAAAAATCATATAAAATCGAGTTGTGCTTCAAATTGGCTGAATTTTTAATATGTTGTTCCCCTGTCATGTTTGTATTTTGTGCGACAATTTCATAATTTGTGGACATGGTTAGCTAGGGTAAATAATTATTTACGTATTTCGGCTGAAAACGTTTTAATTATGAATTGCTGAAAACTTGTTAGCATGCACTTTTTCTATTGTTTTAATTAGCATAAAATTTTCAGGATTTAATTTGTTCTTTATGACATGTTTAAAATTAAAATGAGTTTCCTGCTGAATATTGTCAGGATTTTCATAATTCGTG
>CACSLK010032525.1:12816343-12832621 GCA_902706635.1 Striga hermonthica | reverse complement strand
CTCCAGGTGTTCGATCAATTGTCTGAAAGGTAACTACGTATTCTTTTTCAGCTATTTTTCTTTTTATCTTCTTTCTTTTGCTACAACATGTTGTTCGGGATGCTCACAAAGTTGTTCTGCTACTTACGGGTTGTCCGAGTGATGTTTGGACTGAACAAAAGCTGCTCGGTGCTGTTTGGTTGCTTCTGGGCTGAAACAGACATATATGGGAGCTGTCCAGATTGAACAAAAATTCTTTTGCTGCTGTCGAGCTGAAACGAGGCTGTTCGGGATGCCAACAGGGTTGTTCGACGTACCCAAGCTGCTGTCTGAACTCCATGAGGGCTGTTCGGGATGAAACAGACCAATTTATGAGATGTTCGGGCTGGAATTAATTGGTTCGGGAGCTGTCCTGGCTGAAATTAATCAGTTCGGACGCTGTCCGACCTTCTTTTATTTATGAAGATAATTAATTTACTTTTCTTTACTTGTTGTAGGTACTGTCCATCTTCTGAAACATCTGAAGCCCAATCATGGTGTGTTTTAAGGACCTTTCTTCCCCTTGTGGCATCCAACACTTGAAGATACTAGATGACGAGCACCGTTCTATAGATGAAGGCACGACTCTTGCGGTCTTTCTACCTCTCATCAACGACCTCCCACCTCTATGGCCAAGATTTACGAATTCCCTCCACCTCAATGAATGGTCTCAATCAAAGACATGGGCATTGCAAGCAACTCATCACCACCATCAGCCGCTAGACAAACAACCGCCATTCTCCACCTTGGTCCATCTAATAATCATAGACGATGCCAAATGGAAAGGAGATCCCACCATGTTCCTCGGCGAGTTCCACCACGTCAAAGGCTATTGGGAATGGGCCGAAGATATTCTCAGTCGATGCAAGGACAAGCTTCATTCTGCCAACATAAACGACTCCGTTTATGCCTCGCTGTTCACATATGATTGCAACTCAAACATCAACAAAGCGACATGTGAAGCTTGCTGCCCACAGACGAACACATTGTTGACTTCCCATGGCGAGTTATCCATTTCTTGCGGGGCCTGCACTCGATCGCCAGTCTTCTTATATCCGGACTACCGTATGATGGTCGTTCCGAGCGCTGAAGAACTTAACCGATTGGCAACGACGGCTTCAGGTTTCTTCCCCGTTCGTGCAGCCATCTCCTACATGCTTTCCACCTTCTTCAACAGAACTCCCACCATTTCCAATTCACCCAAGTCACCATCGAAAGCTGGATCAAATTTTGGTCGAAGAAGGCAAAGAAGTATAATGCCCCACCTCCGCGTGTAGAGAAGAAACCAACTCGTGCGGACACTGAACATCCTAAGTCGATCCACAATCAACTCGGCAATATTGCCCTTCACCAGGACTGGTCCCCTGCAGAGAAGACTCCCTTTGCAATTGAGCCGTACAGTCCACACAGATTTAGTCGTCAATTTGGATTCCTTCAAGACTTGCCTGGAGTACTTAAACAAGACGTGTGCACAAGTTCTTTAGAGGAAGGGCTCCGTTACTGGCGAATGTGCACATCCTCGGAGACCTTTTGAAGAGCATGTCTTTTTTCTGTTCCCACCAATGCAAAAGACCTTTTCAATGGAGGAATATAAGGAATGGTGGAGCAAAGTTCATGGAAACTACTTTGAAGAAAGCATTGGGAGTTTAATTGCCTCAAAACTAAAGAGAGTGGTACTGAAAACCAAACGTCCCATTGAGAAAGACGATCGTCCATTCGTGAAGCATGCTAGTGGAAATTCAAGTGAGCCCAATCTACCTTCTACCGAGAATCGTGTTGTTTAATCTTGCAAGGCCGATAAGAGACAAGAAGTTACTCTTTTTGATGCCGAGAGCAGCAGCAGCAATATCGATCGTCAATTCAAGAGACTAAAGAAGAATCCCACCCCTTCTGAGCCATCAAAGGAGAACATCCAAACAACAAGTCATCAAAACCAATCAAGAGACGTTATTGAAGAGGTTATTTCTAAGTTTTCTTCCTTAATCTTAATTTTCTACATACTTCGTTTTTCTCCTTTTAATTTTCTTTCTTTTTTTCCTTCAATGTGTTATCATCCGGATCGGTAAACCTGCATCAAGAGATTCCAAATGACGCATTAAAAGGCAGATAGTCATTGAACCGACGTAATACCACCCCGGTTCAGGCAACAAACCGGACCGAACTACCGAAGACCGAAGTGGTCAACGACTACCGAGGTCAACATCTTCCGAGATCGACATGAACCGAGGTCGTCGCCTCCTTAAGCAGGTGACAAGGTGCCTACGAATGACCCTCCTGCTCCACAAGATCCGTCATCATTTATGTGGGACCCCCTGCCTCAAACCGCCCACAAAAAGTAACTTTATTCGAAAAAGTAATGCACAGATCCCAATGTATCAACCCGAAATTACTATAAATAGCGGGCCTATGACATTTGTACGGGGATCTCTCTCTCCGAACTGAAAAAACTTGATTAAGCAACACGTAAAAGCCCATCACGGCTCTTCACCTCGGTTCACCTCGGACCGGGGCCATTGTTGAGTAAATCTCACATGCTTTACGTCCAAATCATTCAAAATTATCCACTTAATCACCAATTACATCGTTGTTAAAAATCACATAACAAGATTTTGGCGCTAGAAGGAGGGCCTCATAAGTGATTTGAGGTTAATCTCCGCATTTTCACGTAACGGTGCATATCAGCCATATCCACCATGTCTCACTCAGATCATCGTGGTCACACGTCACGAGACGGCCACAGTCGTAGCGCCGGGCAATCCGCTAGACGACAAGCCGTGGCTCCACCTACACCAGATTATGCTGTTCTGTTTCAAAATCCGGAATTTGCACGTGGTTTTGCCGCTTTAATGGCCCAAACGATGCCGGGAACATCAACAACGGCTCCGGGACACTCCATCATTCCCACGACCCCCGCGAACCGACAAAATCCACCGGCACGACAAGACGGCGGAAGGACAACATCTCATGCTACATCTCAACCTCGTGATCGAATGTCACAACCGCCTCCGGAACAGAATACACGACGCACTGACGCCGGGCGTAATCCTCCCATACTTCCCCAAGAGGAAACTGCCGAAAGTCAGTCGGGTCATTTACGACGGACACCGCCTCGTGAGCAGCACCGACATCCTTCCAATCCGGCGCAAACCGACCTCCGACAGCATATTGAACGGAATCGGGCTCGCCAAGAGTCGTCCAAACTCGAAACACTACGACGACGAATAGCCGAATTAGAAAGTCGGCAACGGGCACCTGAGGATCCACCTCGGCGGGCCTCTACCTCGGCTCAGGTGTATTTGGAAGCCGATTCTCCTCTCACTCCGGAACTTACTTCGGAACCAGTTCCTGGAAAAGTCAAGGTTCCCCAAATCGGGCTATATGATGGAACATCCGACCCGGACTCACACCTCGGTCATTACACCTCATGGATGGACCTGCATGGAGCGTCAGATGCACTTCGGTGTCGCATGTTTTCACTAACATTGGGGCCTCGGGCCCAAAAATGGTACCATTCGCTTCCCCCTCACTCGATTTGGAAATGGCAACAATTGAGGTTGGCTTTCCGATCTCATTTTATCGGGGCCCAAGTATGCCTTATCCCGAAAGAGTCTCTTGCCAACATCACTCAAAAAGACGATGAAAGCGTTAAAGATTATATCGCCCGTTTCAACGACCGAGTTCAGAATATGGAACCCTGTCATCCCGAAACTTTGCTTGTTATGGCCATTGCTGGGTTGAAGCCAAACTCGATTTTCCGCTGGACGTTATGCCAAAATAAACCGAATACTTTTCAAGAATTTCTTGCTCGAGCCCAACAGCATATTATAGCGGAAGAAGCCATGTCGGTTCCCGATTTCAATTTTAACCAAAAGTCCTCTAAGGTGGGAACCGACGAAAAGAGGAAGAATAAATTTTTCGACAAGCAAAATAAGACTCAATTCAGGGGGCCTCCCCGAGGAGACCCCAACGATCCCGAAGTCCGAGCGGCCCGAAAAAAATACGCGACCGACGTGAAGTCCGGTTATCAAACTGTGTACTCAGCAGGAGCAGCTGCTATTTAAGAAGAAATCAAAGGGAAGGGCATTTTGCCAGATCCCAAGCCACTTCGGGCGCCTGAAGAAAAACTGGACAAGTCCCGATATTGCGATTACCACAAGTCGCCCGGGCACAACACGGATGAGTGTTTGAGTTTGTTGGCCGCATTGTTGCGTTTAATCGGCCATCCGCAGCTTAGGAAATTTTATCGTAATGCTGATTCCCAGAGGCGAGGTCCTGGACGTCAGATCGAATCCTTTGATGATGAAGATGACGAGGAAGACCGAGGTGCAATGACAAAACGCATCCGACAGGGGGATAAAGAAGTATTCATGTTTACCTCGGAAACCTCCGGTTCTGCCCTTGCTGAAATTTCCCGAGGACGTAAGCGGGATAGATCTCCTGAACCAATGCAAATCACTGTCCATCGGGTCAATACCAACAACTCCCGGAGTACGTTGTCCCGCCGACAGGTTAAGGCGTATGCCCGACAAGCTTACAACTCCGGTAAACAGGTTTATACCACCGATTTGAGAGATGTTCTCAACAATCGGAACTACCCAATAACCTTCAATATGGAGGACGCGAATCACTTCGCTCATCCTCATTCTGACGCCTTGGTCATTACCGTTCCGATATGTGGTATCCCGGTTCATCGTGTCATGGTGGACACTGGGGCCTATTCAAGTATTTTGATGCTGAAAGATTTTGACAAGATGGGTCTTGACCCCGCCGAGATCAGACCTTGCAACGATCAAATCCAGGGGTTTAATGGCAGTATTTCAAAACCCATCGGAGAAATCACTTTGCCCGTCCGATTTGGTACCTCGGAGAATGTCACCAAACTCGTTATGGAGACTTTTAAAGTTATGGATATTAATAACGAATACAACGCCATCATCGGCAGAACGGCGTTGTACAAACTTCGGGCCGCAGTCTCTATCTTCCGCTACGCATTAAAGTTCCCGACAACCCGAGGAGAAGGAACCCACTTCGGAGATCAAAGAGAAGCTCGGCAACTTGTAACGTTCATCCCATCTCATGGAGTTCACTCAGCTTCAACGAGTAACCATGAAACCTCCCCACAACATCACCATCCGAATGATGCGATGACTGAAGAACCGAGCAACCACGTCGGTGAGCCTTCCACCTCGGATCCTTTAACCGAGGACCGAGGACGCCGACCTGGAAAAGAGCCCCTCCTGGAAGAAGACGAGCTGGATCCCAGAGCCTTGTTTAAAGAAAAAAGTCGACCTGATCGAGCCGAACCTGGGAAGACGTGGAGTTAGTCTATATTGACGAACCAATCTTCCACAAGTCATTACGTATCGGAAGTCATCTTCAGGAACCACTTCGGTCAGAACTTATTGCGTTTCTCAAGCAGAATTCTGATGTCTTTGCCTGGAAACACGAGGACATGAAGGGTATCGACCCCGGTGTCGCTAGCCACAAACTAAACCTCGATCGAACAGTCCGGCCGGTTGTATAAAAGAGGAGGAAACTGGGGCCGGATCGTCAGAAGGCATTGGAAGAAGAAGTCAAAAAACTAGTTGACAATAAATTCATTAACGAAGCCAAATACCCGACGTGGGTCTAAAATCCAGTGCTCGTTAAGAAGAGTAACGGGTTGTGGAGATTGTGTATTGATTTTTCCGACCTCAACAAGGCGTGCCCAAAAGACAGTTATCCGCTTCCCCACATAGACTATATGGTTGATGCCACTTCGGGACATGAGTTGATGAGTTTTATGGACGCTTACTCCGGCTACAACCAGATTCCTATGGACCCCGAGGACTCCGAACACACTTCATTCTATTCGGCCAGAGGTTTGTATTGCTACACTATGATGCCGTTCGGATTAAAGAACGCCGGAGCCACATATCAACGTCTTGTCAACAAAATGTTCGCAACATTGATCGGACACACTATGGAAGTTTATGTTGATGACATGCTCGTCAAATCGGTGCACGCCTCTGATCATATAACGCATCTTCGAGACATGTTCGCTATCCTTCAATGTTATTCCATGGTGCTGAATCCGAAGAAATGCACTTTTGGAGTTGAATCCGGAAAGTTTCTAAGCTATATGGTTAGCCAGCGCGGGATAGAAGCCAACCCGGCCAAAATAAGGGCCATTCAAGATCTAACTCCCCCAACCTCGGTCAAGGGTGTCCAGGCCCTAACTGGCCGACTTGCTGCACTCAACCGGTTCATCTCCAAGTCTACAGATCGTTGTAAGCCGTTTTTTTGAAGCAATCAAGAAAGGGAGACGTTTTGAATGGACTGAGGAGTGCCAAAAAGCTCTTGACAATATCAAAGAGACGCTGATCTCTCCCCCGACTTTGCAAAAGCCGAAACCCGAGGAAATGTTGTTCTTATACCTCGGAGTCAGTGAATCTGCCATTAGCGCTGTTTTGATACGCGAAGAGGGGTTGCTGCAATCACCAATCTACTACATCAGTAAAGCCTTGCACGATGCCGAAATACGTTATCCTCCGATGGAGAAGTTGGCATTTGCCCTTGTGATTGCAGCCCGGAAATTACGACCATACTTCCAAGAGCATTCTATAACTATTCGCACTTCGTACCCACTTCGGCAGATCTTGCACCGACCTGACACCTCGGGACGCATGGTTAAATGGGCCATTGAGCTCGGACAATTCGATATCCACTATCAACCGAGGACCGCAATCAAGGCTCAAGCCTTATCCGAATTTATCGCTGAGTTCACCCCGGCCATCGCGATTCATTGTAATAATCAACCATGGGTCCTCTATATTGATGGCTCTTCAACAGCCAACCGAGCAGGTGCAGGGATAGTCTTAGCTGATCCAGAGAATCGGTTATTCTGTCATTCGGTGAAATTCCTCTTTCCAGCAACAAACAATGAAGCCGAATATGAAGCGCTGCTATCCGGATTAAATTTAGCAGAGTCCATGAACGTAACCCACCTCAAAGTCTTCTCAGACTCACAGCTTCTTGTTAATCAAGTCAATGGTTCATATGAAGTCAAGGAACCTCGGTTGACACCTTATCTCTCTTTGGCCAAACGGAAATTATCAAAATTCTCCGCCGACCTCGAGCATATCCCCCGAACTCTCAATGTTCAAGCAGATGCCTTATCTTGACTTGCGTCTAGCACCGGGATGGAGAGCGCGGAGTACATCCAAATCGGCCAACAAGAACAACCATCAACTGCCCTTTTCGAGGTCACGGCCATCAACCCAGTAGCATCGCAAAAATCACCAACTTGGATGGATCCTATCATCCACTACCTAGAAACTGGGGCCTTACCTCCGAACCCAAAGGAAGCTCGAGCACTTCGGATTCGAGCAGCTCGATACACATTAGACAACGGAACTCTGTTCAAACGGGGATACTCCGTTCCGCTTTTGAAATGCGTAAGTGAAACTGATTCACGGTACATTCTTGAAGAAGTCCACGAAGGGATTTGCGGAAGTCACCCCGGTGCACAAGCATTGTCTTATAAAATCCTGCGGCAAGGTTACTACTGGCCGACTTTGAAGACCGACGCCGCCATATGGGTGCGCAAATGCCCGAAATGCCAAATGTTTGCCCCGAACATCCATCAGTCTCCCGAAGAACTAAAATTAATTTACAGTCCGTGGCCTTTTGCCAAATGGGGGATTGATCTTATTGGTCCTCTACCAACCGGGAAGGGAGGTGTCCGATTTGCTATCGTGGCAGTTGACTATTTCACTAAATGGGCCGAGGCCGAACCGTTAGCCACGATAACCGAACAGAAGGTCGTGGATTTTGTGTGGAAGTCAATTATCTGTCGCTTCGGGGTGCCGAATTCCATCATAACCGATAATGGCAAACAATTTGAAGGCAAACGACTTGAATCCCTGTGTGAAGAATACAATATCAAACACTTCTTCTCATCGCCTTACCATCCACAGTCCAACGGCCAGGTTGAAGCCGTAAACAAACTCATAAAGAATGGTCTCAAAGTCCGACTTGACGCTGCCAAAGGAGCTTGGCCCGAGGAGTTGCCACATGTCCTGTGGGCTTACCGGACTACCACACGGACGTCCACCGGCGAGACCCCATTTTCTCTGACTTACGGTTCCGAAGCCGTAGTCCCGGTGGAGCTCGGAGAACCGACTTACCGAATTCAGCATTTCACCGAAGAAGCCAACTCGGAAAACATGAAAGCAAATCTGGACCTGCTTGAAGAACACCGTATTCGGTCCGAACTCAAGAATGCTGCATACAAGCAAAGAAATGAAAGATACATCAATTCTAAACTCAAACCCCGTGCGTTCCGAGTTGGAGATTTGGTCCTCAAGCGTATCTTGGGGCCTGACCCCGGACCACTCAAACCGCGGTGGGAAGGACCCTTTCAAATCATCAAAATCCTACCTCATGGGGCCTACCGAATTGCTCATCCCGATGGAACACCACATCAATATCCTTGGAACGCAGTGTACTTGAAAAAATTCTATCAATGAAGGATCCGAAGTCGCATAATCGACCTCCCTTTTGTACGGACCTTCTCTTTTGCCTCGGTGAATGCCTGAAATCACCTCTTTTGATGTACTGAATAGCCTATCAGTTTACATATTTTGAAAAGTCGAGCACCAAGCCCGATGCCGATGTAAACCTTTTGAAACATAGTTAAATATATCATGCCGATGTAAGCATTGCGACACTCGGTCTAGCTGATACCCCGTAATACATCCAAACCCCACGTATGGTTTGGTTGGGGTTGAAGCTCGTCAAACGTCATTTCAGCTAACATGATTTGACGGGTCCCGATAATTACCGAACACTCATTCAAACAACTCGGTTGGGGCCATTCCATAATCGGACTCTGACGAAGTTCGGTGACTTTCATTTTGTTTCCCGTACAGCCCTAAAAATGTGTTGAGTTCTGCGAAGTTATTTGAAAACTCGCATAATCGACTCACACTTGTGGCTGAGATTCTTATAAACGATCAAAGTGGAATTCGGAAGTTAGTTTTACAAAATCTTACAACTCGGATCATGATTTAAGTAATTCCGAGTTGAAGCAATTTATTTTCTAATGAAAACCGAATTCAGAACACTTTGGTCAAAAAATTGCTGAAATTTGTACAGCAAAACATACAATCAAAATCAAGCATATGCAAACACTTCATATATAAATTTCGAAAAGTTTGGGGAATCCCTTACATATTTCCTACTAAGGGAGTCGGCTATCCGACATCCCCGGTTACACACCATAAGCTTTTAAATATTTCCTACTAAGGATGCCGACATGCCGGCACCCCGATTACCTTATGTAAATAAGCAAAGAAAGCAACAAAGACAAAAACACAAAATCAATTTTAGACCTCCTCGGTTGGTTTCTCCACATTCTCTCCGGTGCCACTGCTTTCGCCGACTTCGATCCCGGAAGATAGTCGCTCCAGGACCTGCGATTCCTTCATCTTGGCAGCAGCTTCAATGGCCCCGTCTGGCACCGGAATAAAATCGTCGCGAGGGTCAGCTAATTTCTCCGCATCATCTCCAACCGGTGTGACCACTCTTACAATTTCCACCTCCTTATCGGCCAACCTCGTCTTTTCCTCAATGTAAGCTTTGACTCGGCTCTGAATCTGCTCCGGAGTCATGTCGTCGAAGTGCTGTTCGACCTCCACCTCGGCCAAAGTTGAAAGGTACACATCGGTCAGCTCCTTCCTTTTCTCCTTCTCCTCCTCCAAGATCATGTTGACATAAGCACGTCGGAGGAGAGCAGCCCTATCCTCGGAGAGTGGCGGCAAATCTGGGTTTGCATTTATTTCTTCTGAACGTCGGAGCATCCACACGCAGAATTCTCGTTCGTCTTCATCAGCCGCCACGTGCATCCCCTTGATCTCCGAGTCAAAACCATACTTCTCTAATTTATGGAAAAGGAACAGGCGAAGGTCGTCGATATCGTAGTAGCCGGCATCGTAGCGCTCGATGATCCACCTCAAATTCAAACATGTGTTCATTTCAATCTCGAGGTCGGGACCACCGGCTTTATCCTCTTCACCGGCCTCATCAGCATCCACCTCGGCATTGTCCCCGGACTTCGGTTCCACAATAACCGAATCTTTCCCGGCTTGAAAACCATTCTCGTACATGAACTCACCATAAGACGACTTCTCCCTTTCAAGTTTGGCCAACTCGGCCTGGTGAGCGTCTCTTTGCCGACCTACCAGTTCGCGGGTTTCGGCACATTCTTTGCGAACTCCCTCATGATTAGCCTTTTCCTCCAACAAGGCCTTCTCGGTCTCCATAAGTTTGGCCTCGGAAGTTTTGAAGTGCTGCTCCACCACGGCCAAGCGTGCCTTGAGATCCGCCACTTCGGCCTCATAGGTCTTCTTCTCATCAGACAATGTCACAGCCTCAGCTTTCGCCTTCTCAACCTCGGCAACCTTCTCAGCAATTTGGCCCATCAAGTCGGCCTCCATTTTAGCCGATTCCTCCTTCAACTGAACGATCACCATGTCGCGCGCGGCTAAGACGTCCTTTTTCCCTTCCAATTGGGATGCGACGCGGCGATGATCATCCTCGGCCGCCACTAAGCTAACCAAGGCCCTGCCAACACATGCCTTGGCGTAGCTCAACCTGTCGACACTGGATAAAGAGGAGACCCCCACTTCGGATTTGGGGTCCCAAACCATCAACGGGACCCGAGCAGAATCTCTCGCATTCTCTGGCATTTCAATCCTTGATGACATATGTGGTGACTTCACTGACAGAAAAGTGGTAAACCAATCTTCCACAACACCCTCAGGCACCTTCACTTTGGCAGCCCGTTCCTCATCAATCGATAAAAAAGACTTCTCGAACAAGGGAGAGTCATCCGTACCTTTTTCGGTCGCTTTACGACCGGAGTCGTGCTTCTTCTTAGACCTTTTCTCAACTCCGGACGAAGCACCGACGTCCGCCATCTTCACCAATTTCCTCTTCTTTCTCCTCTCTGGTTGCTCCAACTCAAGCGACTTCGGGGAAGCTGGTGGTACCTCGGTATGAGCAACCTCAGTAGTAACCATTTCGGTCCCAGCTATGATCGGCTCCGGATCAGCTTGATTAATCGCCACAGCCTCCACTACCGACAACACTTCGGTAGTCACCACCTCGGGCACAGACTTCGGACTTTCCGGCATGGCAGCCGAAGTGGCACTTGACCCCACCTCGGTCGACTTATTCCCAGCATTCTTCTGACCAGCTGTCTTCTTCACCAACGCGCGAACAAGATCCCTCCTCATAGCGTCGTTTAATCTTAAATCTCGGCTCTTACCAACTTTAGATTGAAGGTCTCTGTTCGGAAATTTACGCCTGAACTCCTTGGCTTCCTTGACAGAGTTGTAGCCCAAGAAACCGAGGAGAGGATAATGCACTGCACACCAACGAGAGATAAAAGTCACAAACAGCTGTTCCATATGTACGAAAAAATTCGACATTTTTACTGGCTAAAATTCTCTTACCGAGGTCAAATTTCGATGTCGTGACTCCCAGAGACAAACCGGCCGCTTCAAGTTTCGAGTCTATTACGAGTTTGCAATAATCCCTCTCTGCTTTGTCCAAACCGGCCAAGGTTATCAGCTTCCCACCGAATTCCGGACTTAACTTCGGTTCTTTTTGCTTCGTCTCTTTTTCTACAACAGAGTAAAAGTTCCGACCTGTTAGTACACAGAACAACACCAAAATCAGAAAAGTATATCCAAATTGAACAACAGAAAGTAAACTCACTGGCTCCGGAATGAATTAACATGGGAATTGTCATCCCATCAATTCGGCGCTCATGAAAGAAGTCCACCGACTGCCACTCTCCACCGATCCACACCCACTCCTCCTGAAAACCGTGGAGACTTTCCGGAATCTCAGTCACTATTTCCCCAACTTTAACACCATGTTGCGGTTTCGCCCCGGTAAAAAAGCAACAAGAAGACTCGGCCACCCTCCTCTTCGGACTTTGTTTAAACGCAAAAATGCTCCTCATCTCATCGCACGAAGGAAGTCCCTCACCCCTCTCGTGCAGCAATACCATCAACCCGATTATCTTCTTCCAGCTATTCGGTGTAATCTGGCATAACGATAACCCCCAACTTCGGAGGTACTCCGTGATCAAGTTTGGCAACGGGAACCTTAATCCCGACCTCAGACTCTCCGCAAAAACGCCCACGCAACCCGGAGGGGGACTTGTTATCGGGATAAGGAGCAAAGATTTTCACCGAGGGGGGAATCCGAACTTGTTCTCTCAACATTACGACATCAGCGTCGGTAAGAATACTTGGCTCGCCAATGAAATCAATCGCCGAATCGGGCCACTTCCTCACCGGTCTTCTCCAATGAGGCACGGCGAGGTCGGTTGCATTATGTTCCACTACTAAGTCACCGTCCTCATCGTTTAACTGGATATTCAAATGCCTTACCAACGACGGGTCCCACCGGTGGTATTCAAAGGCCAACTCGACCAATTCCGAGTCGTGGTAAACATCCAACGGAACCGATTCAGTAATCGATGAACTTGCCACCGCCTTTCCCTTCCCTTTCGGCGCCATCGCACGATTCGATTGAATACAAAAGAAATGACAAAAGAAATTGAAGCCAAAGCTTACCAAAAACGTCGCACGCACACAGCAAGCAGGAAAGGCTCTTCAGAATATCAGATGAACTCAAACAACAAGTGATATGAAAGCTCGAAAATAAAAGCAAAGGTGAAGAAAACCCGATCAGATATTGCTAAACCCTATTTATAATCGTCAATTTGTGACCGTTGAGTATCTTCATTGGGGGCGCGTCGAACCGACGCGACCCCTAATTCTAACCGACGCCACCTCTTCACCTGATAAGACACCTACTGTTACACGTGGCTGCCTATTAAAGTCGACCGTTACCTCATTTAAGACCATTACGGCGCGACCGTTCGGCCTAAGCATTTACTCGTTGACCGTTACGACCGTTCACCTCTTCTGTCACAACTGCCTGAAGATTTTTCAAAATTCGCCAAGTGTCTTCACCCCGGAACACAGTCTACACTTCGGACAGATGACTCACTTCGGTTACATCGGACTCGGAAGACCGAAGATGACCCTCCGCAGATCATGGACCACATCCTACCGCTGACTTCTCACCGATCCAGGGTCTCTAAATGTCTAGCATAACAAAATCAATGACCATCACTCCGTATGCCCACCGATGTTGGGGGCCTCTCTGTTATCATCCGGATCGGTAAACCTGCATCAAGAGATTCCAAATGACGCATTAAAAGGCAGATAGTCATTGAACCGACGTAATACCACCCCGGTTCAGGCAACAAACCGGACCGAACTACCGAAGACCGAAGTGGTCAACGACTACCGAGGTCAACATCTTCCGAGATCGACATGAACCGAGGTCGTCGCCTCCTTAAGCAGGTGACAAGGTGCCTACGAATGACCCTCCTGCTCCACAAGATCCGTCATCATTTATGTGGGACCCCCTGCCTCAAACCGCCCACAAAAAGTAACTTTATTCGAAAAAGTAATGCACAGATCCCAATGTATCAACCCGAAATTACTATAAATAGCGGGCCTATGACATTTGTACGGGGATCTCTCTCTCCGAACTGAAAAAACTTGATTAAGCAACACGTAAAAGCCCATCACGGCTCTTCACCTCGGTTCACCTCGGACCGGGGCCATTGTTGAGTAAATCTTACATGCTTTACGTCCAAATCATTCAAAATTATCCACTTAATCACCAATTACATCGTTGTTAAAAATCACATAACAACACAATGAATCTTTGCAGTTGGAGAAACATCTTTATGGTGCAATGGAGAAACCAAAGAGCAATCAACAGTCAATCTCTTAATCAAAACGGCCTAACCATTCGGGTGAACGTTTTCAACCACCTCATTATGCGGCTCATTCGGTGCTTGACGGCAAGATTTTCTACCTCAAACATGAGAGAAAGCTCCTCCATGAATTATGGACCGACCTTCAAGAGAAGATATCTGCCACCCCATATCCATCTTTGTCATCCATTCGAGACGAAGTTTATGTCGTATTGAAGTATATGCAGAACATTGCCACCTCAGACATCTCATTTGTGGAGGTAACCTTGGAAGAATTTTGTTGCATTTGATGAGGCAAGATCAAGGTCTTCCGAAAGGCCATCCAAAGAAATGTTTGCACGTTAACTAAAAGAAGCCAGAGATTGTCTAGATGCTGCGAAAAGCAAAGAAGAAAAGGATTTGACTCAAATTCTCACCACCGAAAAATAGATTGAAGATTTGCAGAAGCGAAAGAAAAACTTGATGGATTCTCTAAAACATCACCAAGATCTTCTCAAAAGTGTTCAAGAAGAAGTCGTTAGCATTGAAGAAGAGATATCCACCTTTGACAGTAATCTTCCAGCGAGTGACGAATTGGATGAGAACTTGAAGACTTTGACAGTAGATGTAGAAGCTGCTAGAGAAGAGTTAAAGAACTTCCATTTTCTTGTATAGCAATGTCATAGGAACTTGATGAAATGATTATTGATTATTCTTGAAAGATCAATAAAATTCTTCTCTTTCTCATTCTTTGCCTCTTTATTTTGAAAAATTTGAAACTGCATACTTAGTTTATTTCATCCTCGATCAAGTTAACTAGAGAACAAAATAATCTTCTTTCAAGAACATGACTGAACTTAGAAATTTATCCAAGCTGCCTACGTGCCTTCTAAAAGGATCAAGTCATAACGTAGTTCAAAGTAACATAACATGAATTCCTTTATGGGGGGGATGTCGTGCACGTTTATACTCATGCGGGCCAGGAATAACTATTCTTTAACTACTTTAGACAAAGTAGAGTATTAGGTTTAACCACATAACACCTTAGTGGGAGAATTAACAGTTTAACCACTTATATTCACATTGGTGGAGAATTTAGCAGTTTAATCACAAGCAAAGCTTTTTGGTGATCACCGTTCACATTTATACTCATGCGGGTCAGGAGTATTTTTTATTATTTTTTTGTTTTTTTTTTTGTTTTTTTTTAAGGTACATGCAGGTACATCACGCGTAACAGCGTTTCAAGAGTTTCCCGTCTATGACCAACTACCAGACCATCTTCGGCTACCACCTTGTAGGCACCATTGGTATAAACATCCCTTACAACATATGGACCATCCTATTTTGGCGTGAACTTATTCCCAACACGATGTGTCATCACAATCGGTCTTCTCACTGCAAGAACTAAATCACCCACCTGAAAGGAGCGCGATCCAACTTTCTTATTAAATGACGTAGAGAGACGCGTTTGATAACATTCTAGTCTTTGTTGGTCTTCCATCCTTTTCTCATCGAGATCCTCCAACTCCTCAAGGCGAAGGCGCGCATTTTCTTCTTCCGTCAATCCTTCTTACAATGCAATCCTCAATGACAGAATTTGCTGCTCAAGGAGAACATCTGCTTCCACGCCATAGACAAACGCATAAGGAGTGGCTTGAGTTGGCATTCTAAAAGTGGTTCGGTATGCCCACAAGGCTTCTCCAATCCTCTCATGGCAATCTCGTTTCGATTTCGTAACCACTTTCTTCAGCAAATTGCACAAAGTTTTATTGAATGCTTCAGCAAGCCCGTTAGCCGCAGCATTGTACATAGAAGAATTTCATTGCTGGAAACCAAATTTTTCACAAATCTTGTCAATATGGCTGTTTGAAAACGGCTTTCCATTATCCGTTATTATATATCGAGGGATCCCATAACGATAGATGATCTTGTGGATGAAATCAGAGACATTTCTTTTCTTCACTTCTTTGAGAGGCACTTCTTCAGCCCACTTAGAGAAATAATCCGTTGCCACCAAAATATATATAGGTGACCACCAGAGGACTTTGTCATAGGTCCAACCACGTCAAGACCCCACGCGTCAAACGGCCATGAAGCAACAGTGGGATGTAACGGCTCGGGTGATTGGTAGATAAAGTTTTCATGAAATTGACATGATTGACATCTTTGGGCATAGTCTATACAGTCTTTAACCATCGTCGGCAAATATTATCCCATTCTCTTGATCCGAAAATAGAGCTTCGGGCCTGATTGGTGAGCACCACAAATTCTGGAATGAGCTTCCTCAATTGCTTGAACTGCTTCATCATCTCCAAAACATATCGAAAAGACTCCATCAAAGGATCGCCGATAGAGAGTTTCCTTATAATAGATAAAATGTGGTGCACGCCGCCGCACATCAACTCTTTTTCGTAGATCATCGGTAATTT
>CACSLK010032525.1:12777171-12791561 GCA_902706635.1 Striga hermonthica | reverse complement strand
GTAGAAAGATTATACACAATGATAATACACAAAACATTTTGAATAACAAACTTACGACGCAATCATCAAGAAAACCACACCAAGCAATTGCAATCTTTGTCTATCCATGACGTTTCTAAAAGCATAACCATAACAGTTAGATACAATGTGTCAGGTACAAGTCAGTATTCATCTCTACCTGTGATTCCAAGTCGATGTCAGATTGAATGGTTCGTTTTGCATAAATACTGCATTCCCGAGGTCAAATTCACAATGCCATACGAATATCAAACAATCCTAAGTTAAAGACAGAGTAAATCTAAATATTTTTTTTTATACAGAACCTATGAATTAGTATCCTAAATTAAAAGCCAAACTCGTATTCAGCCCCAAAACAGAGGAAGAAACAAACATATGTTTTAAGACAAAATCCACAATGCTAATAATATGAGTAATGACATAAACTCAACAAACTAATCAAATCCCATCCAAGTTCTCAAACAATCAATTACCTTTCTCGGATTGTTTATATGTATATTAGGGTGCACTCCTTAGGAAGCCCGCAGTAATCGCATTCCTCAAACTCCACCTCGATTTGGCCCGACACCATACTCACAAACACGTTAACAGGAGGCCCGAGCCCTATAACCATAGTATCACTTACTACAGTTGACATCCCTGAAACCATAATACAAACAAATCACAATAAAAATCAAAGAATCTTGACAAAAACAATCAACCAGAACACGAGAAAGATGAACTAATTTAAGAAGAAAATGAAAAATTAGCCATTTAAGAGGATCAAAACCGACTGATAGCGCCGTCAACGTTGGCCCTCACCAATGACTGTCGCGTCGAGCCACCGGTCGTCCACCTCACGAATGACTTGAACAAATTCTCGATCGGCCGCGGCTTCTGACCTGCCTGGATCCCGTTCAACCCTCACCCGAATCCAACAACGTGACAGCGGCGTTTTCGACCCACTTCGGCTTCTTGATCCTTCCCGACTTTGCCACCAGCCCGGGCTTCGGCGTCGCCGTGAGAAGAGAGAAATAGAGCGGTATGGTGATTAGAATTTAGGGCTTAGGAAATGTGGAATTAGAAATGAGTTAGCCTAGATATCTCCCTCACTATTGAGCAGAATGAAAAGTTTGTAAAATCTCAAGTTAAAAATTAGCCATGTGATGTTGAGGGCTATAACTTTTTTGTATATAAAAGACTCGGTTTTCCTACTATTATTGATTCATGGGATTATTAATTTGTATAGGTAAATATGATCATGTGAACACTCATAGTTAATGTTTTTGTTCTTGGAAAAAATAATTCTGAACTAATCAATTCTCATGAAATCTCTATTAGGTGTTTGAATGGGACTTTGTTTGAATTACTTATATATATTTGTTTCAATTAGAGTCGTTGTTTGAATCGAACTGTTTGTGGACGCAACTTGGTATGATTTGAGAAAGCTCATCGTTTTATTTAAACGAGTCGAGCTCGAATAATTAATCGAATTCGTTTATCCAGGAGTAGGTCGAGTTTTTTCATAAACAATTTAGGCTTATTTCTAAACTTTTTATTGCTTTCGGACTAACAATCAAGTCGAACTTGCTCACAAGTGCACAAATTAATCATTTTCGCGCAAAAAACCCATTTACGGTTTCGATTAGCTAAACGAACTTTCACGAGATTAAACAAATTGAGCATGAGGTGCTTGACTAGAATAACACCCTTAGATTATGTTATTAATTGGCTTTCCCTCAGGTTAGTGCAACAATTAGAAAGCAAGAGAATAGTTAATTAATCTAATCTCTTACTAATGCCTTTTGATTAATTATTGAGAGCAACTTTGCATCTTTCACTCTAAGCAAACCCCTAAACTTGTCCCCTTTTTTTAAGGATATTATTATATAATATGTGCAAAAAGAGAGGCTTTCCAGCGAGTCCACAGACACATCTTTAAAACCTAAATTAGTTTTCTCCTTTATTTTTTTCCTTATTTTTTTCCTATAAATAATCATAATTATCTAAATAACAATGACATCATTTGAATTGATTGATAATTGATAAAAAAAAATGAGTCAAATTGAATGGAAAACGACTCACGAATAATAACATCTTTTAATTTTCTCCCTTTTACAAAACAACCACTTATACTTTGCTAAATACCTTTTTAAACAATCGTTCTTTTAATTCTTTGCATCTGGGTCCATGTGACCACACAAAAATGGGACTCAAACGGAATTATAAATTAATACAGGGGGTTTTATCGAATTTGCATAACATATGGGCACGGGTTGTAAACGAGTCGAGACGAGCTCGAATCTTAACGAGCCGAGTCGAGCTCGGCTCGTTAAATAAACGAGCCAGAAATCGAGCTCGACTTCAAGCCTTAACAAACCAGACTATAAAAAATTAAATAAAGATTCTCTTTTTGAGCTTTAACGGCTCGACTCGTTAACCAAACAGGCTTTAAATGAGCTCGAGCTCGGCTCGGCTCGTTAAAGCCTCGACCTCTAGCCTTAATGAGTCGAGCCGAGCCAAGCTAGTTCAATTTAACAGCACTAGGTAGTAGACCCAGTATAAAAAGGTACAACATAATTGATAGTATAAAACATGTAATTTAAACTATGAAAATAATATACGTATTATTATAAAATGCTAAAATCATATTCTATCATTATGCTAATTCGTGCCAATTTTGTCGTGAATAGGACAAAACTATGTCAAATGTGCATGCAACACAGTAAATAGACTATTGAGAATCTTTATTATTATTATTCTTTTAAAGGGTTGACATTTTGAATTTCTACTTTTATTAAGTACTAATTAGTTAAATTTGTGGTGGACTAATTATACAAAAAGAAATTGTGTACGCTAAAAAATGTCACGGACTTGAACCGCTATATATATAAATATTCAATATAATTACAAAAAGAAAACTTTGATCGAAGTCAATTATTTAAATTTTTTAAAGAGCTTCCCATTCTCATAGAAATTGCATATTAAAATAATCATTTTTCCTTCTATTTATAACTTGCAGATTATGAACGACCATCTCAAGTTAAGCATAGCTAGATTACTGCTAATTCAGTAATTACTGGGCCCTGCTGACAGTCCCGTTACACAATGGTTCCGTTGTTCTTTTTAAGCGTAGATTACCTACACATCACATGATCTACATACGCACCTACGGCTGAAAAAACAACGAAATCATCATGTAACGAGATTGTAGCGTTCGCCCAAAGTTTGATGGCTCATACAACTTTATTATTAGCTGTAATAGCTATAATTAATTGCTATAATTAGAAGCAATCACATATATTTTTTTAAGATTTGTGGGCATTATATTTATATAAATAATAATACAAAGCAACATCTTCATGAAAATGATTATACAGGCTATCATTTTGCACTACACCATACAAGTGGTCATGATAATTGTTGTTATGCGATTTGTAACAACGATGTAACAATTGATTAAGTTGATAATTACGAACGGTTTGGACATAAAGCATGTAAAAAAGAACTCAACAATGGCCCCGGTCCGAGGTGAACCGAGGTGAACCGAGGTGAAGAGCCGTTATGGGCTTTTACGTGTTGCATATTCATGAGTTCGGGATCCCCGTACAAATGTCATAGGCTCACTATTTATAGTAGCTTTTTCGATATACACCTTGGGATTCGTGTATTAGGTTTCATATAAAGTAACTTTTTGGTGGGCGATTTGTAGCAGTGGGTCCCACATGAATGATGATAAATATCGGGGATTGTGATGGGTGTGTAGACGCCTTGTCACCTGCTTTAGGAGGTGAGACCTCGGTTCGTTCTTAGGAGGTAGGACCTCGGTTTTAGTAGACCTCGGTAGGTATCGGCCACTTCGGTCTTTGGTAGTTTGGACCGGTTCATTGCGTGGGCTAGTGCGACTTTGGATCACGTCAGTTCAATAGTTAATGTCACTTAACAATGATGCTTAAAACTTCTTAATGATGTTTTGCCGAGTTGGGTGATAACAGATAGGCCCCCAACATCGGCGATCATACAGGGTGATGGTCGTCGATGTTGTAAAAGGTGGGTTGAGATCCGACTCGGCCACAGTTTGTATGAGGAACTCGCTCGTGTTAAGATACGTGTGACGAGCAAATTTCCGAAGTGAACTTTACCGAAGCGGGTGTTAATTTCCGGGGTGAAAACACTTGTAATGGGAAGCGGAAGAAGAAAATCTGAACAGTTGTAACGGTCGACATATTAATGTCAGAGTGAACAGTCGCGCCGTAATGGTCTTAAATGAGGTAACGGTCGGCTTTAATAGGTCGCCACGTGTAACAGTAGGCTTCTACCAGACGAAAAGGTGGCACCGGTTGGAATTAGGGGTCGCGTCGGTTGGACGCGCCCCTAATTAAGATCCCTAACGGTCATAAATCGGAGATTATAAATAGGGTTTCGCAATTTTTGATTGGACTTTCTTCACCTTTGCTTTGATTCTTGAGTTTTTGCATCATATTATCGCTGAAATTCCTCTGAGAGTTCGAAAATTGTTTCCTGCGCACCGTGTGTTTGCGGATTTTTCGGTGAGTTCTTTCTTTAATTTTTCCTTTATTTCTTTTGCATTCTGTTTTGTTGTACGATGGCATCGAAGGGTAAGGGTAAGGCGGTGGCAAGTTCTTCTAGTACTGAATCAGTTCCGTTGGAGGTGTACCACGACTCGGAACTAGTTGAATTGGCCTTTGAGTACCACCGGTGGGACCCGTCATTGGTCATCTAGATATTAAGTTGAATGATGAGGACGGTGACCTGGTTGTAGAACATAACGCGGCTGACCTTGTGACGCCTCACTGGAGAAGACCGGTGAGGAAGTGGCCTGATCCGGCGGTGGATTTTGAGGGTGAACCGAGTATTTTGACTGATGCCGATGTTGTGTTGCTGCGAGAACAGGTGCAGATACCTCCTTCGGTGAAGATTTTCGCCCCTTACCCCGGGGAGAGAATAACAAGTCCACCTCCCGGTTGTGTGGGTATATTTGCGGAGAGTTTGAGGTCGGGGTTGAGGTTCTCATTGCCGAACTTGATTACGGAGTATCTCCGGAGTTGGAGGTTACCGTTGTGTCAGATTACCCCCAATAGTTGGAAAAAGATAATCGGTCTGATGGTGTTACTGCACGAACAAGGTGAAGGGCTACCGTCGTGCGAGGAAATGAGAAGTATTTTTCTTTTTAAGCAAAGTCCGAAGAGAAGAGTAGCTGAGTCCTCGTGTTGTTTCTTTGCCGGAGCGAAACCGCAGCACGGCGTTAAAGTTGGAGAAATAATAACCGAGATCCCGGAGAGTCTTCACGGTTTCCAGGAGGAATGGCTATGGATTGGCGGGGAGTGGCAGAATGAGGACTTTTTCCATGAACCCCGAATCGACGGGATGACAATCCCTATGTTTATTCATTCCGGAGCAAGTGAGTTTGTTTTATTTTTTCAATTCGGATATACTTTCCTGATTTTGGTGTTGTTCTGTGTACTAACAGGTCGGAACTTTTGCCCTTTGTAGAAAAAGAGACCAAGCAGAAGGAGCCGAAGTTGAGTCCGAAATTCGGTGGAAAGTTGATCACATTGGCCGGTTTAGATAAAGAAGTTCGAGATTATCGCACGCTTTTGGTAGATTCGAAGCTTGAAGCTGCTGGTTTATCTCTCGGAGTTTATACTTCGAAATTTGACCCCGGTAAGAGAAGTTTAGTTTATGGTGACTTCGTCAGATTTTCTATACGTGTGGGATAACTGTTTGTAACTCTGTTTATCTATTGCCGGAATGCAGTGTATTATCCACTCCTCGGTTTTCTGGGCTATAGCTCTGTCAAGGAAGCTAAGGAGTTCAGGCGCAAGTTTCCGAATAGAGATCTTCAATCTAAAGTCGGTAAGAGTCGAGATCTGAGATTGAACGACGCCATGAGGAGGGATCTTGTTCGTGCGTTGGTGAAGAAGACTGCCGGCCAAAAAAATGCTGGTAAAAAATCGACTGAGATGGGGTCAAGCGCGACTTCGGCTGCTATTCCGAAGAGCCCGAAGTCCTTGCAGCAGGAGATGACAACTACCGAGGTGCCGCCAGTTATGAATGTTGCGGCTATTAACCAAGCGGAGCCTGAACCGATCGTGACGGGAATGGAGTTGGTTACGGCCGAGGTTGTCCGCACCGAAGTGCCGCCCTCTTCTCCGAAGTCCATGGAGTTGGAACAACCAGAGAAGAGAAAAAAGAGAAAGTTGGTTAAGATGGCCGATGTTGGTGCTTCTTCTGGAGTGGAGAAGAGATCAAAGAAGAAACACGACTCCGGTCACAAGGCAACGAAGAAGGGTAAGGATGAATCCCCTTTATTTGAAAAATCTTTCCTGTCCATTGATGAAGAGAGGGCTGCGAACGTCAAAGTGCCCGAAGGTGTTGTGGAGGAGTGGTTTACCACTTTTCAATCTGTGAAGACACTGCACATGTCATCAAGGATTGAGATGCCGGAGAGCGCTAAAAATGCTGCTCGTGTTCCGTTGATGGTGTGGGACCCCAAATCGGAAGTAGGGGTCTCTTCTTTGTCGAGTGCGGATAGGTTGAGCTACGCCAAGGCATGTGTTGGCAGGGCATTGGTCAGTTTGGTTGCTGCCGAAGACGATCACCGCCGAATTTCGTCACAGTTGGAAGGAAAAAAGGATATAATAGCTGCGCGTGACGTTGTGATCGTCAAGTTGAAAGAAGAATCTGCAAAAATGGAGGCCGACTTGAAGGGCCAACTTTCTGAGCAAGCTGCCCAGCTGGAGAGTGCACGGGCCGAGACCTCGGTGTTATCTGAAGAGAAGAAAGCCTTTGAGGCTGAGGTGGCCGATCTTAAGGCGCGCTTGGCTGTGGTTGAGCAACATTTTAAAGCTTCTGAGGCCAAATTGGAGGAAACAGCGAAGACGCTGTCAGATGAAAAGGTGGGGCATGAAGTAACTCGCAAAGAATGTTCCGAGGTCCGCGAGCTCATAGGCCGGCAAAGGGATGCCCATCAGGCCGAAATGGCCAAGCTTGAAAGAGAGAAGTCAGCCTATGGTGAGACCATGTATGAGATCGGCTTCCAAGCTGGCAAAGAGACCGTGGTGGCTGGGGAACCGAAATCAGTTGGTGATGTCGAGACTGAAGCTGTTGAGGTCGGTGAAGATGATGAAGTCGGTGGACCTGATCTCGAGATCGAAATGAACACCTGCTTAAATTTGCGATGGGTCATTGAGCGCTACGATGCCGGCTACTATGACATTGACGACCTCCGTTTGTTCCTATTCCACAAGTTGGAGAAGTACGGGTTTGATTCAGAGATAAAGGGGATGCACGTGGCGGCTGACGAGGATGAACACGATTTTTGTGTATGGATGCTCCGTCGTTCGGACAAGATGAACGCGAATCCTGATCTGCCGCCACTTTCCGAGGACAGGGCTGCTCTCCTCCGACATGCTTATGTTAACATGATCTTGGAGGAGGAGAAAGAAAAAAGGAAGGAACTGGCCGACGTGTATCTCTCAACTCTGGCCGAGGTGGAGGTTGAACAGCACTTTGATGATATGACTCCGGAGCAAATTCAGAGCAGGGTCAAAGCCTATATTGAGGAGAAGGCAAGGTTGGCCGACAAGGAGGTTGAAGTTGTTAGGGTTGTCACGCCGGCTGAGGACGATGTGGATAAAGTGCGAGATCCTCGTGATGAGTTGGTTCCGGTGTCAGATGGAGCCATCGAGATTACTGCTAAAGCGAAAGAGTCGCAAGTTTTGGAGCGACTATCCTCAGGGATCGAAGCCGGGGAAGGCCGTGGCACCGGGACCGATATGGAGAAGAAGGATGATGCCGCCTGAAGTTTCAGTTCTTTTTATATTTTTATATATTTGCAGTATATAGTCGGGGTGCCGACATGTCGGCATCCTTAGTAGGAAATATATGATGTTGGCAATATGTAATCGGGGACATCAGATAACTGAGTCCCTTAGTAGGAAAATATATAAGGTATTTCTGACTTGTTTAAGATATATATATATATATATATATATATATATATATATATGAAGTGTTTGCGTAAGCTTTGTTGTGATTTACGTTTGCTGTTCATATTTCAGCGATTTTGTCAAAGTGTTCTGAATTCGGTACAGATTTTTCTTAAGAATTGCTTCAACTCGGATTTATTTATATTAGTAACCGAGTTGTAAGTTTTTTGTAAAAATAATTTCCGAATTCCACTTTGATCTTTTGTAATAATCTCAGCCACAAGTGCAAGTCGATATGCGAGTTTTCAAATAACTTCGCGAAACTTAACACATTTTTAGGGTTGTACGGGAAATAAAATAGAAGTCACCGAACTTCGTCAGAGTTCGATTATGGAATGGCCCCAACCGATATATATTTTTTGTCTTCGGTGATATTCGGGACCCGTCAAATCATGTGTGTTGAAATGACGTCTGACGTGCATCGCCCCCATTCGAAACATGTGTGGAGTTCGAATATATTATGGGGTGTCAGCGAGACCGAGTGTCGCAATGCTTACATCGGTACAAAAGATTCATAGAATCGAACTTCAAAATATTTACATCGGTATCGAGCTGCTGCTCGGATTTTCAAAAGCGAAAGCCGACAGGCCTTTAATACATCAAAAGGGCTATTTCGTACATTCACCGGGGCGAAAAGAAGGTCCGTGCAAAAGAAAGGTCGGCTATTCGACTTCGGACCAGTCACTGATAGAACTTTTTCAAGAACACAGCATTCCAGGGATATTGATGAGGTGTCCCGTCGGGATGAGCAATCCGATATGCTCCATGGGGTAATACCTCAGTGATTTGGTAAGGCCCCTCCCACTTCGGTTTGAGTGGTCCGGGGTCAGGCCCCATTATGCGTTTGAGGACCAAATCTCCAACTCGGAATGAACGAGGTTTGAGTTTAGAATTGATATATCTCTCACTTCTTTGTTTGTAAGCAGCATTCCTGAGTTCGGCCCGAGTACGATGTTCTTCAAGCAGGTCCAGATTAGCCTTTATGTTTTCCGAGTTGGCCTCTTCGGTGAAATGTTGAATTCGGTACGTCGGTTCTCCGAGCTCGACTGGGACCACGGCTTTTGAGCCGTAAGTTAAGGAAAATGGGGTTTCACCGGTAGAAGTTCGAGGGGTAGTTCGGTAAGCCCACAGGACATGTGGTAGTTCTTCCGGCCAAGCTCCCTTGGCAGCGTCAAGTCGGACTTTAAGACCGTTTTTAATGAGCTTATTTACAGCTTCCACTTGGCCGTTGGACTGAGGGTGGTAAGGCGATGAGAAGAAGTGTTTGATGTTATATTATTCGCATAAGGACTCGAGGTGCTTGCCTTCAAATTGCCGACCGTTGTCGGTGATGATGGAGTTCGGGACTCCGAAACGGCAGATGAGCGATTTCCATATAAAATCAACGACTTTCTGTTCGGTTATAGTGACTAACGGTTCGGCTTCAGCCCACTTAGTGAAATAATCAACGGCTACGATGGCAAATCGGACGCCCCCTTTTCCGGTTGGCAGAGGACCTATGAGATCAATCCCCCATTTGGCGAAAGGCCAAGGACTGTAGATCGATTTGAGCTCTTCGGGAGACTGATGAACATTAGGCGCGAACACTTGGCATTTCGGGCATTTGCGGACCCATGTGGCAGCGTCGGTTTTCAGGGTCGGCCAGTAATAACCTTGTCGCAAGATTTTGTAAGATAATGCTTGTGCACCGGGGTGACTTCCGCAAATCCCTTCGTGGACTTCTTCAAGAATGTACTGTGACTCAGTTTCACTCACGCATTTTAAAAGTGGGACGGAGTATCCCCTTATAAATAAAGTTCCGTTGTCCAATGTATATCGAGCTGCTCGGATCCGAAGTGCACGAGCTTCTTTTGGGTCTGGGGGCAAGGCCCCAGTTTCCAAATAATGAATAATAGGATCCATCCAAGTCGGTGGCTTTTGCGGCGTCACCGGATCGATAGTTGCGACCTCGAAAAGTGCAGTCGACGGTTGTTCTTGCTGGTCGATTTGGATATACTCCGCGCTCTCCATTCCGGTACTTGAGGCCAGCCGAGATAAGGCATCTGCTTGAACATTAAGAGTTCGGGGGCTGTGTTCGAGGTCGGCGGAGAACTTTGATAACTTCTGTTTGGCCAAAGAGAGATAAGGTGTCAACCGAGGTTCTTTGACTTCATATGAACCATTGATTTGGTTGACGAGGAGTTGAGAGTCCGAAAAGACTTTAAGGTGTCTCACGTTCATGGATTCCGCCAAATTCAACCCGGATAGCAAGGCTTCGTACTCGGCTTCATTATTGGTTGCCGGGAAGAGAAACTTCACCGAATGACAAAATAACCGGTTTTCCGGGTCAGCTAAAACTATCCCTGCGCCTGCTCGGTTGGCTGTTGAAGATCTATCAATATAGAGGACCCATGGTTGATCATCGTGATGAACTGTTATGGCCGGAGTGAACTCGGCGATGAAGTCTGATAAGGCTTGAGCTTTGATCGCGGTCCTCGGTTGATAATGGATGTCGAATTGTCCGAGCTCAATGGCCCATTTGACCATGCGTCCCGAGGTATCAGGTCGGTGCAGGATTTGCCGAAGTGGATACGAAGTGCGAACAGTTATTGAATGTTCTTGGAAATAAGGTCGCAATTTCCGGGCTGCCATTACAAGTGCATATGCCAACTTTTCCATCGGAGGGTAACGCAGTTCGGCATCATGCAAGGCTTTGCTGACATAATAGATAGGTGATTGCAACAGTCCTTCTTCACGTATCAGTACAGCGCTAATGGCAGAATCACTGACTCCGAGGTATAAGAACAACATCTCCTCGGGTTTTGGCTTTTGTAAAGTCGGCGAAGAGGCAAGCGTCTCCTTGATGCTGACGAGAGCTTTCTGGCATTCCTCGGTCCATTCAAAGCGTTTTCCTTTTTTGATTGCTTCGAAAAAGGGTCTGCAACGATCTGTAGACTTGGAGATGAATCGGTTGAGTGCAGCAAGTCGGCCGGTTAGGGCCTGAACACCCTTAACCGAGGTCGGGGGAGTTAGATCTTGAATGGCCTTTATTTTGGCCGGATTGGCTTCAATTCCGCGCTGGTTGACCATATAGCCCAAAAATTTTCCAAATTCAACTCCAAAAGTACATTTCTTAGGATTTAAGACCATAGAATAAGATCGGAGGATGGCGAACATGTCTTGAAGATGCGTTATGTGATCAGAGGCGTGCACCGACTTGACGAGCATGTCATCAACGTAAACTTCCATAGTGTGACCGATTAGCGTAGCGAACATTTTGTTGACGAGACGTTGATATGTGGCGCCGGCATTCTTTAATCCAAACGGCATCATAGTATAACAGTACAAACCTCGGGCCGAATAGAATGAGGTGTGTTCAGAATCTTCAGGATCCATAGGAATCTGATTATAGCCCGAGTAAGCATCCATGAAACTCATCAACTCATGTCCCGACGTTGCATCAACCATATAATCTATGTGGGGAAGTGGATAACTGTCCGTCGGGCACGCCTTGTTCAGGTCGGAAAAATCGATACACCGTCTCCATAGCCCATTGCTCTTTTTGACAAGAACAGGGTTTGAGACCCACGTCGGATATTTGGCTTCCTTGATGAACTTGTTGTCGATGAGTTTTTTGACGTCTTCTTCCAACGCCTTCTGACGATCCGGCCCCAGTTTTCTTCTCTTTTGTACAACAGGCCGGATGGTTCGATCGAGATTCAACTTGTGGCTAGCAACACCGGGGTCGATACCCTTCATATCCTCGTGCTTCCAAGCGAAAACATCAGAATTGTGTTTGAGAAACGAGATAAGTTCTGACCGAAGAGGTTCTTGAAGATGACTTCCAATACGCAATGATTTGTGGAAGACTGGTTCATCGGTATAGATCAATTCTACGTCTTCTCTAGGTTCGGCTAGATCACTTTGGCTTTTTTCTTTAAACAAGGCTCTAGGGTCCAACTCGTCCTCTTCAAGAAGTGGCTCCTTTCCAGGTCGGCGACCTCGGTCTTCGGCCAAAGGATCCGAGGTGGAAGGATCACCGACGTGGTTGTTCGGTTCTTCGGACGCCGTGTCGTTCGAGACGCGTTGTGATGGAGAGTTGTTTGTCGAGGTGGAATGGACGCCGCTAGATGGTATGAATGTAATAAGTTCTCGAGCTTCTCTCTGGTCTCCGAAGTGAGTCCCTTCTCCTCGTGTAGCCGGGAACTTCAGAGCATAGTGAAAAATCGAAACTGCAGCTCGAAGTTTATACAATGCTGTTCTGCCGATGATGGCATTGTGCTCATTATTAATATCCAGAATCTTGAAAGTTTCCATGACGAGCTTAGTGTCATTCTCCAAAGTGCCGAATCTGACAGGTAAAGTGATCTCGCCGATAGGCTTCGAAATACTGCCATTGAACCCTTGTATCTGGTCATTGCAAGGTCGGATGTCGGCAGGATCAAGTCCCATTTTGTCAAAAGCTTTTAACATCAAAATGCTTGAATAGGCCCCAGTATCCACCATAACACGATGTACGGGGATTCCGCATATTGGGACGGTGATAACAAGTGCGTTGGAATGAGGGTGTGCGAAGTGATTAGCATCCTCCATATTAAAAGTTATGGGACAATTCCGATTATTGAGGATATCTCTCAAATCTGTAGTGTACACTTGTTTGTTGGAGTTGTAGGCTTGTCGGGCATAAGCCTTGATCTGTCGACGGGATAATGTACTCCGGGAGTTATTGGTATTGACACGATGGACGGTGATTTGCATCGGTTCAGGAGATCGACCTCGTTTACGTCCTCGGGCAGTTCCAGTAAAGTTTGAATCGGGTGTTTCCGAGGTGAACATAAATACTTCCTTGTCTCCTTGTCGGATGCGTTTTGGCATGGCACCTCGGTCCTCTTCATCGTCTTCATCAAAGGGTTCGATCTGACGTCCCGGACCTCGCCTCTGTGGATCGGTATTATGGTAAAACTTTCTAAGTTGCGGGTGACCAATCAAACGCAATAATGCAGCTAACAAACTCAAACACTCGTTCGTGTTGTGCCCTGGCGATTTATGATAATCACAATACCAGGACTTGTCCAGTTTTTCTTCGGGCATCCGAAGTGGTTTGGGATCTGGTAAAATGCCCTTCCCTTTGATTTCTTCATATATGGTGGCTGCTCCCGCGGAATATACGGTTTGATAACCAGACTTCACATCGGTAGCATATTGATTTCGGGCCGCTCGAACTTCAGGATCGTTGGGATCTCCCCGGGGAGGCCCCCTGAATTGAGTCTTGTTTTGTCTTTCAAAATATTTGTTCTTTTTCTTCTCATCGGTTCCTGCCTAGGATGACTTCGGATTAAAGTTAAAGTCGGGGACTGACATGGCTTCCTCAGCTATAATATGTTGCTGAGCTCGAGCGAGAAATTCTTGAAAAGTGTTCGGTTTGTTTTGGCACAGTGTCCAGCGGAATATTGAGTTCGGTTTCAGCCCAGCGATAGCCATGACAAGCAGAGTTTCAGGATGACAAGGTTCCATATTCTGAACTCAATCATTAAATCTGGCAATATAATCCTTGACACTTTCATCATCTTTTTGAGTGACATTTGCAAGAGATTCCTTTGGGATTAGGCAGACTTGAGCCCCGATGAAATGAGATCAGAAAGCCGACCTCAATTGTTGCCATTTCCAAACAAAGTGAGGAGGAAGAGAATGGTACCATTTTTGGGCTCGAGGCCCCAGCGTGAGAGAAAACATACGACACCGAAGTGCATCCGATGCTCCATGCAGATCCATCCACGAGGTATAATGGCCGAGGTGTGAGTCGGGATCCGAAGTTCCATCATATAATCCAATCTAGGGGACTTTGACTTTCCCAGGTACAGGTTCCGAAGTGAGCTCCGGAGTGAGGGGAGAATCGGCTTCCAAATACACTTGCGCCGAGGTGGAGGCCCGCCGAGGGGGATCTTCAGGTGCCCGTTGCCGACTTTCTAATTCGGCGATTCTTCGTCGCAATGTTTCGAGTTCGGATGACTCTTGACGAGCCCGATTTCGTTCTATGCGCTGCCGAAGGTCGGTCTGCGCCGGGTTGGAGGGGTTTCGGTGTTGTGCCTGAGGCGGTGACCGTCGTGAATGACCCGACTGGCTTTCGGCGATTTCTTCTTGAGGAAGTATAGGAGGATTGCGCCCAGCGTCGGTGCGACGTGTAGTTTGTTCCGGAGGCGGCTGTGACAGTCGATCACGAGGTTGAGATGTAGCATGAGATGTTGTCCTTCCGCCGTCTTGTCGTGCCGGTGGATTCTGCTGGTTTGCGGGAGTTGTGGGAATGATGGAGTGTCCCGGAGCAGTTGTTGATGTTCCCGGAATCGTTTGGGCCATTAGAGCGGCAAAACCACGAGCAAACTCTGGATTTTGAAACAGAACAGC
>CACSLK010032525.1:12762926-12776418 GCA_902706635.1 Striga hermonthica | reverse complement strand
GCTTTTACGTATTGCATATTCATGAGTTCGGGATCCCCGTACAAATGTCATAGGCTCACTATTTATAGTAGCTTTTTCGATATACACCTTCGGATTCGTGTATTAGGTTTCATATAAAGTAACTTTTTGGTGGGCGGTTTGTAGCAGTGGGTCCCACATGAATGATGATAAATCTCGGGGATTGTGATGGGTGTGTAGACGCCTTGTCACCTGCTTTAGGAGGTGAGACCTCGGTTCGTTCTTAGAAGGTAGGACCTCGGTTTTAGTAGACCTCGGTAGGTATCGGCCACTTCGGTCTTTGGTAGTTTGGACCGGTTCATTGCGTGGGCTAGTGCGACTTTGGATCACGTCGGTTCAATAGTTAATGTCACTTAACAATGATGCTTAAAACTTCTTAATGATGTTTTGCCGAGTTGGGTGATAACAATAATTAATAAATAAAATGAAGCTGTATGTAAAATATATATTTATCTATTTTTGTTTTATATATCCATTAGGTTAATTAATCAAGAATGTCAGATTAATTAAACCAGCTGGAAATGCTTTTTTTTTTTTTTTTTTTATCATAGGAAGTTATTAAGTAATATATCCAGGCCTCATTTACTAGCAAGGAAAGGATTAGACAAAATACTCCATTGGAATTGCCACGTCACATTGTATCCCTTATTTACTAAGCATGATAGTATTTTAGGCCAATCCTATCTTCTTTTACCAGCCATGATAAAAATCCTTTGGTGTTAAAAGCTTAAGATTGATGTGTACAAAAACTTACAAATTTACCCTCACACCAACACTAATTGACTGCACGGATATATCAACCACAAGTCCAAGAACATCTCTGAAATTTTGAAGAACCCTACGAACTTGAACCCTAAAATCCCGATCCCAAGATCTGCTTCCTTTTCCGACAATGCAACAGCCACAGTCGCGGGCTTCGTCGTCCTTGCAGTAAAGGGTTTTCAGGCGGAAGTGCAGTGCTTCATTGTCCTTGCGGTAAAGGATTTTCACGAGGTACAACTCACTTTCAATGTCAATGGGTTCTACGATTTGAAGTTTAGATTTTTCTTTTTCGTGCTTCCCTTTCCACAATTACCATTCACATTTCATATCTTGCAATCGGGTTTCATTCAAATTCCTTTTTGTGCGTAGCTTTTCCCTGGCTAGCTGATGGTATTTTTTTATTTTTTATTTTATTTATTATTATTATTATTATTATTATTATTATTATTATTATTATTATTATTATTATTATTATTATTATTTTTATATAGATTGGTGTATATATTTGAAGTCTTGGCTGTAAATTTCAGAAGGATGCTAGGTTCAGATTTAAATATGATCAATGGATCTTGTTAGTAAGCATCAAGAGATTATGATAAAAAGCTGGAATGGAGCATCCATTTTTCTTCATTTTTTTTTATTCGTAATTATGGGTTGAACAAAAGTTGGTTCGTTTATTGTTCTTGGAATTTGGAAGGGATCCCTGTCTTCTTCTTGTGTATCTTCTTGGGTTGATGTGTGAACATGTTTTGCTTAACTGCATCTCTTTCATTTTAATGGCTTATTGGATCTTATTGGATTTTGCCCCTGTGTATGTGTGTGTCTGAGAGCATTTGCATGTATGTCCAATCATTGAAGATATGGGTTTTCCTTGTGTGTTATTATCCATTGTTAGTCGTTATTATGCTTTTGGCATATGTCAGCTCTATGTGATTTTTCCTTCGATGTAGCTTCTCTTTTGGTAGACCTTATAAACTTGTGCCGTTTGTTTGGGATGACGTAAAACGCGTTGCGGGATGTTCAGGTTTCGGGTTCTCTCCGAGCTTAATTAGGTGTTTATGATCTTTTGGGAATTCTAGACTTATGGGCTTCCTAAAGTTCTGGCTATTTAAGTGTTATCTCTGCTCCTTTCTATGTCTATTATACTGAATCTGCACCAGTGACACTAAATTTTTCATTCATGTTTTCAATTACGTTATATGCCTTTATATGACACTAAATTTTTCATTCATGTTTTCAATTACGTTATATGCCTTTATTTAGTGCGACCACATTATCTTCCATGTTTATCTTTCTTGGATGGTTGCACATCCTTTTCTGTTCCTGTTGTTAGTTTTCTTTAACCCGCCGTAAATTTTATTGATTCGGCATTGTATACACACACTTAGTTCTTGAATAACCCTGAGGGCATACTTCTCGTGTGTTCGTTTTCTATAGTACATGGTCCCTTCTTGGGATTTATTTACATGCCCTGGTGGCAAAACACTTGTATGAACCAGCTGTAAAACAATCTATTAATCTATATTATGCTTCATGTACACAAAGTTGATCCTACTTTTAATTTCTGAACTCTTTTTTGTCTAATAATTTTCATCTGATAATTGTGGAATCGTGAAACTCTATCTGCAGTAAGACAAATTAATGTAATTATGATACCTTTTTTTATTGTGAATTTTTGTTTTGTACCCGATAAATGTGTACAACAGCGATTTTAGTTTTTTGTTACTTATATGTTGGTTCACTTCGGTCATAAGTGTATTGAGTATAATTTGATTGTGAATGTAATTGTATCAAATTACTTGGAGCTTGTAGTTGCAAGATTTAATCTTCCATTGTAAACTGATCCTGAAGAAGCTTACAAATTCTCCTGAATGCCATTGTGAAATGATTATGTGCTGGAAATAGCTTTGTGGTCTATGCCTTGAGTGAAGCTGATCCTGAAGTTCGCTCCATAATCGATAAATATACTAATCGTCAATTGAAGTCATTGTTTGTCCAGGTACAGAAAAAAAAATGAGCTCTTCAAGTTCAACAAGGAGAGAAGCGGGTGTTTTTTGTTTTTGTGGCACGGTTGCTCGACTACAAACATCATGGATCCCTGCCAACCCAGGTAGGAGGTACGTGGACTGTAGCGAAAATTGTTGTACCTAGCTTTTGGAATTGGTTTGACCCTCCGATGTGTGCAAGATCAAAATAAATAATTCCCGGTTTGTTGCGTAAAATAAACCGGTTAGAAGCTGAGAAAACTCGTCAAAATGTCGAATGTTCAAGTGAACTTCAAGAGAAGGAGATGTACAAGAAAAAGATGAAGAAACTGGAAAAAGATATTGCTCAATTAAAGAAGAAGAATAGATTTTTACTGATTTTTCTTCTACTCTCAATGGTGTTGATGTATATCATGAAATAAGTACATTGCATGTGACTTTGTATGTCTTTCAGTATGGAACAACATTTTGTAAACCAACCGTGACTTAAATGAATATTTTGTTGTTTTGTCGTATTTCTTTTCTTTCTTGCTATACATATCTATCACAAGATATTGCATGTGACCAAACAGTAGGCGTTTTGTTGTTTTGCAAGAGCATTGACGTACAAAACAATAAAAAGTGTGGTGTTAGAGTGTCTGAATTGACCATTCAACTGATGAATATGGTCAACAGATTCATTATTGATTAACGTGCTATGACAACACATTACAGGTCTACATGTAGGCTGAAGCTTTTCAGCAATACTGAGCAGATTGGACTACACATAGTCTGACAACCATCTTTACCATGTGTACACGTAAGGCAATGCATTATACATTCTATTTAAACACCCACTGCACATCAAAGACCTCCACAAGCGTAGAAGGAAGTAGAAAGATTAGTTTTTTGAAAAAAAAATACTTAGCTTAATTGAAAAAATTGAGATGGCTCCAAGCTTTGGTGTAGTGCAGGCCGACTATCTGTACGACCTCCATTGGACACAAAAGATGGACGAGTTTTTAATCAATTGTTTGCTTGACGAGAAGTTGTGTGGTCACTTTGTTCCTTTTGCAACTAAGGATGAATCCATTGCGGATACTACGAAAGCAATAAATTTGTATTTTAAAAACCGTTTTAACACGGATTACCACAACAGCCGCGTTGGTGTTTTAGCTAAACGACATGACGTTTTCACATCCCTTAAAGACAAGGATGGTGTGCAGTACGATATCGGCCAAAACAAGTACCATTGTTCGGACAACACTTGGTATGAATTGCTAAAGGTGAGTTTTATCTATGTTTTTGTGATTCAACTGACTATATCATTGTTAAGATTGCAAAGTTAAATACATTTTTTGTTTTGTTTTGTTTATGTAGTGGGATGAATTTTCGTTAGCGTACATGAATGAAGGTGATCCCCAGCATGACAAGATTGTCGACTTGTTTCGAGTGGAACCACCGTACGTACCTTCTTTCGAGTATCATATTTTGAATGACAGTGACAATGAACTCGATAGGAATGCAAATGATGGCCGAGACAAAGGTGTTGAAATTATAGATATGGAAGAGTATACCTCAAAACATGGTCGTGCGAGTTCAAAGGACATCCCACGTAAACATAGGCCACCGCGTCCTGGATTTTTTATGGGTATGAGTTCACTCGCGAAAAAAAAAATCCATCGCTCCATACCTAGACTGGTTCAACGGATGGATCTGTTAACCAGCCAACATACTACAACTCCTCTCATACGCGTCCCGAAGAATCAGAAACAAATTTGGTCTCCACTGCATGTTCCGCCACTCTAAGGATTACACGTTCGATTGGCCGTGGAAATAGGTCCATCAATGTAGCATTATCTTCTATGTTCGTACTTGTGTGCCATCTTTGTTTTTATTGTCGTTCTTTGTTTTATGTTGTTCTATTGTCATCTTTGTTTATGTTGGTTTCGTAGTATGTTGTGTTTGGACTGTTTTATTGTTCAAGGTTCAGATTTGTTTTGATTTGAACTAGTGTACCAAAGTAATGTGTGTTATTGTGGACTTCTTTGCGCAATTATTTTTGTTTCGTTTCATTATAAATAAAAAAAATTAAATTTTCAAAACAAAACAAGGATACATGCGTGCATTGACAATGCGCATAGAAAACACACTAACATATGAAGAAATCACCCCAAATGAGTAAATTGTAACTTTGACATGTAATCACCACGTAGAATTAATATCCTTAATCCAAATTAAAATAACATAGAATTAATACTAATATTTTAAATTAAAAAAGAACCACATCCAAATCCATCCTACAAAAGAACCACCATCCAAATTCATCACACAAAAGAACCACAATCCAAATCCATCACACAAAAGAAATAAGGTTCATTCGCAAATCCTACCATCAAACAAAGTTAGAACAACATTCTGCAAACATACACAAGCGCATACCACCTACAAACGTCCATCTAGCATCATTTTGACCATGATAGCTTTATCTTCCATGGATAGACTGAAAAACATGGACAACTCATGTGCGTTCTTACATAAGCGCATCGTCACAACCATTTTATCTTCTTTTGAGAGGAAGTGCATATCAGACAATGCGTCAAACACCGCATTCCTTTTCTTTTCCTCCTCATACGCAACCCCAAGACTACACGCAATACCTTTCAAGGTCATTTTTGTATTTTGGGAAAAAGTTTGCATGATATCCAAAAAACGGTCATCCCACTGACCAACTCCCTCCTTTTTTCCACTTTTTAGCCTCTTATCTGCCCTGCCATAGGACCCGGACTCCGTACCTGAAGTGGAACCCATGCGAATGCCTGGGCTTTCCTCGCGTGGGTTCTGTTGTACTGGAACATCTTCATTATCCGAGTCCGGTTGGTCCTCCATGTCATGCTCTGGAACTTTATTGTCTGCATCTTCAAAGGATTGTGAGTTTTCTCCCGTAGCTCTGTCCTTCCCAAATATTTCTGCCCAATCGTTAAAATACGGGAACGACTTCTTCCTAAGTGTTTTTACATTTGGATCCACCTACAAAAATGTGTACAACAAATAATTAATGAAGTGCAAATAACACATGTTCGTCCAAAATGAACTTCACTAGTACTTACAGTAATTGCAATCAACATGGCAAAAATTGTAATAAATAGTTAGAAGCATCATGGCAACAAGTACAGATAACAAGAAAATATTCAGTTCGTCATTAAAAATGAGCTTCAAGCTCTGCAAATCTTAAGCAAGTTCAAAACCCCACACCTTACAAGATATATCCCAAACATTATCCTTGAGACCAATAGAAAAGAAACACGTGTGGCCACATGTTGAGCAACACGCACAATAGCAGCATAAAAGAAGACAGAAAAAGAAAAGTGCGAGTTAATAAGTAAAACCCGACTTTAGGTAAAACATAAAACCATTATATAAAATGTCCTTCAAAATGTTCCTTCTGCATGTGAAAACCATGCAACCAATACCAGAATCATGATAATCTCAATAAAGGAACTGCAAAGTAAATTTGTTGTAAACATACAACTTGTTTCAAGTTAAAAACCTAAGTCTGCTTCGTAAGAAAGCACAAAGCTAAAATAAAAACCTAACACTTCTTCGCCTTCAAGGCACAAAGCTAAATTAATTTACATTTATATCAGTAATATAATTTGCCTTGAGTGATTTATAAGCATTGTAACTTACCTTTAGCCATGGGAACCAAACGTTATCCTCGCACGGAAAAGTTTTAGTCACCTCATTCCACCCGAACCCTGAAGTTCTTTTTATGAGTGCCACACTCATGTAGTTCTTCCTCCAGACTTCGCCTTCAATCTTTTCTCTAGAAAATTGTATCCTTGCCTAAAGCCATTATCTGCCTTCCAACCCTCGAGAACCATATCCTTCAAGATATCTATCTGGGCACGCTCCTCACGCGGGCTCCAAACACGTCATCTTGATGTGTTGGAGGAGGAAGCCCGGCCACTCTGAACAAGAGTAATCCATCAGTAAACCAGTTCAAATAAGAGTTTTACACGAGAGGATTGGTTTACATTGTTAACATAAACATTGTATAAGAAACATAAGTGTCAATTGGGAAATGAATGCTTAAAATGAATTCCAAACACATTCCATTAAAATGTAAAAAAAATACTCATTTCACTGGATAAAACAAATTTAAAAACAAACACGCACAACAAAATAAACAGATATGTGGAAAATGTCAAACAAGCAATGGTCCAAAAAAAAATAGACAACTGAACGACTATCGTATATTCAAACAACAGTTCTTAAACTAAATCATATTATCCTGCCAATCACGAAACATATCCTGTGCCAATCGGTCACGAAACTCTGTCCATTCTACGCAACTCTCCACCTGGTCTATCAAATCATCCTCAGTCGTATCTGTGGGGGATCCATCATCTGGTATCTCAGGAACTAATGCTTCCATGGGATCAGTGGCCATTGATGTACGTATGAAATTGTGAATGAGCGCGCATGCCATGATAATGCGATTTTGGGTTCGAATGGAATATATGAGCAACTCCTAAGAATTTCCCACCGCATCTTCAGAATACTGAACGAACGTTCTATTACATTTCTAGCCTTAGCATGGCGAAGGTTGTACAATTCTCTAAAGTTTCGTGGCCTTTGTGACCCTGTACCCTATTCTTGTAAGTGGTATCTGACACCCCTATATGGTGCTAGAAACCCGGGACCATTTGTGTATCCACCATCCACCAAGTAATAATTTCCTGTGTCACAAGTTCATTTATAAAAAATAATTCAATTCTTGTGTTGTTTAATTTAATAGAAAGTTGTTATGTAAAATTTGAAATGAAGGTTGGATGGTGTTTAGGTAATAGAATCATTAAATACCGGTTGGAACACGTAGACCATGCGTCCTAGGAACTATATCACGCAAGACGCGACTATCTGAAGCTGACCCCTCCCATCCACATAGCATGTAGACGAAGTTCATATTTTTATCGCAGACCCCAAGTATATTGACAGATATATCACCCTTACGGGTTCTATATCGTGCCTTGTCCGACAAAGGGACTCGCACGTCAATGTATGTTCCATATAGTGCTCCTAGACATCCCTAACAAAAGATAAGTACCAAACAATTAGTAGTTCGAGATCATTCAACTAACAAATTTGTAACACGTAGTGAAATGTGGTGTAGGTTACCTTAAACCATTTCCACCTTGCATCGACGCAATCCGCCTCAACTGCCTGCGGTTTCACAGCTAGGACGGAGTGAAGTCGGATGACAGCGTCAAGAACACGATTAAAGTATTAGCTTATTGTTCGACCGGATCTTACAAAATCAAGCTTTAGTGTGACGTTCTTCTCATGATGGGCAAGAACTGAGAGAAAAATTGCGACTTGTTCGCTTGGTGGAACATTTCTAGATTGTCTAAGTCCCCCAATGGTTTCAAGAAGGTGACAAAGACGGCCAAAAGAGTTACGATCCATACGGAGGTTCTCGACACAAGTTGTGTCGGTCACGTCTATCAACCTTCGCATGTAAGTGATCTGATGGGGGAGTCTATCACTAGCTCGATATAACAGGACGTGCTCACTGGACGCACGTCGACGTCTTCGCCTAGGGCAGATGAATTTAATATAGTAATAAATAGATAGTAGCAAAACCAGTTGAATACTACTAATGACCTCTTCCAATATGGTAATAACAGCTAATTCATCCGCAACAGAATCCATCTATAAATTTGGATCAACAAACCTCATTCAACAAACCTCAATATACAAAAGGTGAAAATGAATTTCATGTTAAGACAATGAATCAAACTTCTCAGACCATCTATTAGATATGTTAGTAGTGGGATTACAAGTACATGATGATGCCACAATAATATAAATATAAAATAAATAAAGAATGATCATAGGTTCATTATAAGAAGCATTATTTTTTTTTTTCTTATGAGTTAAGATTTTTTGTAGATAATGTTTCAGTAATTAAACGTCTTGAGAGTCAGAGGACCACTCTATTACTTGCCAAGGACCACACAGAGAAGCAAAGCAAGGCAACAACACCTTATTAATATAATAATATGTATTAAATTTTTCCTGAATACATACAATTAATTAGCTGCAGAATTTAGTATGTAAATCACGTGGCTGCAACTATAAGGCAAAAAGTGTGAAACAGAATGGGCAAACAAATTATCTCTAAATTTTTATAGTTTAGGAAAAATTCTTATAGTTTAAGGAAAAAAACAAGTGAAAAGTCATCTACTAAAAGCAATGAAAGAATTAAGATTTAACAACACTACAACAAAATACTCCAAATAATAAGCTAACAACAACAAATAGACTTTTCTTCCCCAGAAACAAGTATAAAGATCATATTTGCCAAAATAGATATCTATTATAACTAACAAGCAAACCTGGCTAAAGCACTCGAGCGTTGCAAAGGTTCTGAAACCATCCTCAATTCTCTACCCAACGAACGAAGCAGAGAGTTATTTCAACCGATACGGATAACCGATTTCCTACTGTGGGAAAAGTGAAACTGTTTTTTTTGCAGGTGCGATGAAGATTCAGTTTTCACTCAATTACATCGAACCTAAGTGAATAATCCTCAAATTATCAGAATGAACAATCCTGTTTATTTCACATAATGGACCAATTAATTAATTTCCAATTTGCTACAAAAAAAAAATCAGAAAAAGCAAGCATTATACAAAACATAAACAATTATACAAAACACGAACAATTATAAACTATCACTCCAAATGAGCATGCTAGTTGTTCTTTTTTATTTGAAGGCTTTGGCATTTTGTAAAACCAGCTCTCGACAGCTTAACAAATCAAATATTCTGATAAGAACCAATTAAACACTTTGCATCTGGGCTAAATCATTATCAGCAGCATATTCCATGTCAGCTTGATAAAGGATACTCAAATGACATAATATAACTTATCAGAAGGGCATATTTTCTTGTAAAATAGAAAAGGCACAAGGAAATAAGTTCATGAATTCATCAATGCAACAATTAAAATGAATACCAAACATCTTTCGAGTATTCATTTCTCATACTCTTGTAATTCAAGGTTTTTCTTTCCAGTAACAGAACTGATGTAGAACAACCAAAGGACACAAACAATTCCCTTAAGTCCCTGAAGCAAGGTAGATTTTTCATACTGACCGCATCATCAAAAAGAGCATAGTTTCAACTGCATAATGCAAGAACACGCATCGAGGCAGAAGTCGCATCACATTTGTCACATATATACACAAACCGAAAAAATGAATTAAAAAAGCAAACTTTCTAAAACAATTAATGAATGCAAAAGCTATTGTCATACTCTCTAACATTAATCGTGTCTGGTGTAAGCTGGTAATATGCCTATCGATTAAAACCCATCCTTAAGCGAAATTGAAAAATACCAAGATATGAACGCCATTAAATAACAATGATGTTCCAACTTTAAAGGGAAAAAAAAAGGAAAAAATGCAATCATATATATTATGAGAGTCTACTGTCACATATATATACCAATGTTTAGCAACAAAATTTAAATTAACTGAAACAGAAATCGTAATTAACTGAATCCAACAAGGGCACTAAAAATCGATGGAAGAACAAAAAATTGATGCAGAAATTAGTACATTCATGACCTCGAAGTTGGGTTGGGGTATTTCTTGTCGGGATCTGTCGACCAAGAACAGGCGACACCTGCGAGTTCACAAGAGGAAAAATTACAGGAAAGACGAAGAAATCAACTCAAATTCGAAGGAGAAGCAGAAGATAGGGCATTTACGGAGGAGCTGCTAGGGTTATCGAGTTCGAGCAGATTGCTGCAATAATCGTGAATTTCTAACGTTTTATAATTACTAGATCTGTAAATTTGATGACATTGAGGGGTATAATGGACAGTTTGCTGCCTTTATTTTGGACAAAATTGGAATATAAAAGAGTGGATTAAAAAATCCGGCCAAGTTGAGGGGATTGAATTAACCTCACACGTCATATTATTTTCCTCGGGCCCACCTACCAGCTAATCTACACATCATTCTTTTCCTATCATTAACCTGCCTAGTAAACAAAGGATTAGGTTGGTTAACCGACCTAATCCAATCCTGTCCTTGCTAGTAAACGCGGCCCCAAAGTATGGCAGAAAAAGTGGGAATTCGATTAAATATGAGCGGATAAAAGTCTCAAGCCCAATCTACATAAATCTAACTTTAAAACCCACTCAATACGTATAAAGTCCAGCCCAATAAAGTCGTACAACATTTCTCTATCAAAATCAATACTATGCTACATGTTATTTCAACAAGATTTTAATTTATTTTTTTAGAATAAATCAATTTTTGTATTTAATGAAACTCGATATGAAAAAGATTCAGATTTTGAAATAGATAATTAAGACGCAAAGAAGTGGTGGTGGTGGTTGAACATGGAGTATATGGTGATGGTAATTAGTAAATTACGTAACAAAATGGGTCCATAGCTTAGTGGTAGAGCATTTGACTGCAGATCAAGAGGTCACCGGTTCAAACTCGGTTGGGCCCTTTTTAAAATTTACTTTCTTTTTTTTCAATGTCCTTCCTTTATCAAGCAATTTTTTTGTTTGGAACATTTACATTTGTTCAGTGTTGTTGTTCTTCTTTGATGTAAACTTAAAACGTAACACCAATTATGGACATATTTTTCAATGTTTTCAATTTGATTTCAAGAAAACAACTCAAAACTTGTTTGAGCCTTACTTCATTGATCTTATCTTTAATTTCCAAAAGTGTTTTGAAACTATAACTAATCATACCAACACAATATATTAATGAAAGACGCTACAATCTTGTTACGGAACCATTTCGTCGGGATTTGTAACCGCTAGATCATCATTTAACCATCGGGGATAGTTGATCTTACGGTTACAAACTCCGACAGAATGGTCGAGACCGTATCATTTCCCTGGATTAATTAGGTTGACAAAATGATGTAGCGCAGCGTATACGAAAGGGAGAACAAGATATAAAATCTCAAAGTTGTAATATTATTCATAAGCCAATCGGCCAAAAGCGAGGAAGAGAGATTAAATAGAGTCCCAAAACATTCTAGATACCTATCTTGCTAACAAAGCAATTATTGATTAAGCTATTACCAAATAAAGAAAGGAAAATAAAGAATACTAATAAAATAGCTAGGAAATAAATAATCTAAATTAAAGACGGCATCCGATCAAATTTCTCCAAAAACGCCAACGCAATCTCGTCTCCATCATCCGCTCCCGGTTGGGCAGGATTCGCCCTCGAATCTTAAGAGATCTTGTCTCCCTCGCCATCCGAATTATCACCCCGGAATGACACCAAATGTTTGACGTTAAAAACGTCAGAAGTACGCAAATGAGAAGGAAGACGCAAACGGTAGGCATTCGGATTAATCTTCTCGACAATCTCAACCGGCCCAATCTTCCTAGCCGCTAACTTGGAGTACTCGTGGGCTGAGAAACGGTCCTTGGTGAGGACGGCCCAAACAAAATCGCCAACATCAAACTCAACATGCCGGCGACGAGCATCCGCGGACTTCTTGTAGGCGGTCGTCACTTCCTCCAAACGGGACCTAGCCGCCGCATGGGTACGCCGGAGGTCGTCCATAAGCTCCTCCGCGCGATGATCTGCCGTCTCCGCCGCGGGAAGGGCGATTAAATCCGCGGCTCCACGAGGCCGCACCGCATAGACGACCTCAAAAGGAGAAAATCCAGTGGCCCTACTCACAGCCGAGTTATGGGCAAACTAAGCCTGACTGAGCTTCTGATCCCAACTCTTCAGGTTCTCACCGACCAAGCAACGTAACAAATTCCCAAGAGAGCGACTCACGACCTCCGTCTGACCGTCATTCTGAGGATGATAAGCACTACTGAACTCCAACCGCGTGTCGGCCAGCCGCCATAAGCTACGCCAAAAATAGCTAAGAAAACGAGTGTCGCGGTTGAAAACAATAGAAAAAGGCAGCCCATGCAAACGGTACACCTCGCGAAAGAAAAGCTGGGCCACGTGGACGGCATCCGCAGTCCTTTTGCAAGGTATGAAGTGGACCATCTTGGAAAAGCGGTCGACGACAACGAATATAGAATCATGACCCCGCTGGGTGCGAGGTAAACTGTAACACCCCGCTATTTCATGAAATTCAGAGCGCGCTTTCGCAAAATCTTTGAATAAAAATATTTAATTTGCGAAATACTGATTCAGAGTGTTACCGTAAAAACATGACTTTGTCTGAAAACCGTTATTTAAAGAAAATAAATTAAACGGTTTTATATTATAATAACCGACTAATGCTGGATCAAAGACTGGTTTGACAAACTGAAATCGTTAGCGGAATCATGGTGTAGCCAAAACATGATTATACACATATATACAAATGTCCTGAACCGGTCACCTGCTCACTCCTCGGCTCCGACTCTGTGACCTGAAAAACATGAATAATGTGGGGCGTGAGCACTAATCCACTGTGCTCCGCAGAAACTCATACTGAAGTAAACAGTGAAAATAATAACAATATCATGATCCTGGCATGAACATGAACATGAAACCGGTACTGAATAATCATGATCTGATCTCGTGATAAACATCACCTGACTGATATCTGAACATGAACCTGATAATCATTACATGAACCATGACCGTTACCTCATCTGCCAGCATAAAAATGCCGGACACCATGTGCACACTCTAGTGGGAAGACTAAGGCCACTAGAACCCAGAATGGACCGGCGACCATTCCGGG